>JADRCD010235899.1:15760-55980 GCA_019843815.1 Montemys delectorum
CCCCCCACCCCCACCCCGGACAGTTCTGTCGCCTTGGTGCTTCTGATCTCATTTTAAGGACCTAACAGTTGTCACCAATTTAATTAAAGGGAGGCAGGCAAGGCTGCTAGACGGCGCCGTCGGGTCAGCGGCTTCTGTGAGCCGCAGAGTCACAAGGCGGGTCCCTCTGTAGCCTCCCGCAGCCTTCTCCGGGTCACCGTTCTTCCGGGCCCGCCTCGAGTTTGCTGGAAGTTGCGGTCTTGATTTATCCGCTAGTTAAGTTCGAGATCAGCTCTTTTTCACTGTGTCAGCACTAACCCCTCCCGGAGCTTGGTAAACACACCACGCTCATTTTTCTGCTGCAGATTGGCATGTTGACGACTCTGCTTGAAGGAATGTGACAATAAAGTGGGGAACCAAAGCTTGGCAAGCACTTAATCAAGGATAAAAAGGTTCCGCTGTAAGGATGTCACTCAATTTATTGTGAAAGTCGAATGAATTACGTTTAATGAAAGTGCTCCCCAGATGAATATTACCAGCAATTTCCTGAGTTGGCTCTGTCAGTTTGAGATGAGGAAATGCCAACCCAGATCAGAAAAGAGCGCCTGTCTCAATTACTATGCAAGCTTTCCAAGAGCGGCTTTTTATTGAGATATGTGTTAGCGGCTTCTTCGTCCCTCTCGCGCGTGCCTAAGAACATGTTTGTTTATTTTTCAACTTTGTTTTCTGCCCTCCCCGGCACTGACTGTTGTTTAAACTTCTGATGAGAGCGCGGCTTCTCTGCCGCCAGCTGCAAACCTAATCACCTACTCTGTAAACAGCTTTTCCTAGTGTATTTTACTATAGAGGTGAGAGCAGGCGTGTGCGTGTGCGTGTGTGTGTGTGTGTGTGTGTGTGTATGTGTATTTGGGGGATATACAGAGAGAGTTCCTTGCTGGGTTGGGCTGCCCTTTATCATAGAACCCCACCCCCCGCCATTTCAACTGGAGGGAGGAAATCCAGAAGTGCAGGAGTTGCGGGCCGGGCGATTAAACTGCTAGCTGAGAGGGGTCCCTGGAGTAGCGAGAGGGCAGCACAAGCCCCTCAAGCCGAGCTCTAGAAAAGCTTTCTTAGCTCACACTTCCTTTAAATGAATGAGAGTATTTTACTGGCTCAAGCCGGAAATGGGATGGGAGTGAAGTGGGGGTGGGGATTCACAGGCCCAGGCGGAGCGCATCGCCTCATCTGCATGAGAATGGAGAGCCGGGAGGCTTTTCTTGTTCTGTTTCTTCCTCCCACAATGTGACAAATTGTTGCTCGGAAAAGCCAAGTGTTTCCTTAGAAACTGGCCGCCGTGGGGCTACGCGCGTCCCTGAGAAACAGCCACCAGCCCAGCCTCACCCACATTACCCCGGCGCCCTCATAGTAGCCCAGCAGCTGCCAAGGGCTCGAATCAAGGCCAGGCACCCTGGTCCCGCCAGAGGGACTGCTCTCACCTCACACACCAGATGCCAAGTCCTAGATCCCCCCCCCCCCCCCCCCCCACTGACTTGGAAAATCATTTCAGTCATCTTTGTAAGAATTGAGAAACTTTCTTCGACGTAGTAGTCTTCATCCCCTTCATTCTGCTATTCACTCCTCGATCCAAAGCTGCAACATCCAGACTGGGAAGGTTGCCGGCCCAAATCCTTCGCATTCACGCATTTCATTCTCTACTTTTTGCCTCCAGTGACCAGGAGAAATCCCAGCAGGTTTTATAAAAACAGGGTTGCAATGCTCTTGCCTTTGAACCTCATGCCATCGCACCAAAACTGCTTCTGGGGAACTTTTGGTTTCCTTCACCGACCTTCAGTACTCTTGGAGATGCAGGCTGGCCAGCGGCGGTCCTCCATGGAGAAGCTCTGAATGGACTAGGGCCCGAATCTGCCGGGTGCCTCTCTAAGGCCTGGAGAGAGATCTTCAGCACCACGGCCAGCGCCCCAAGCTCCGCCCCGCCTGGGGCGCAGGGCCTACAGCGCAGTCCTTAAAGTCCGAGTTAGGATGCTCGCTGTCTGCGGACCTTTCTAACCAACCTGGTGCGATTTTAACAACCCACTCCCCCGCTACTAATCATCTAGGAACACCAAACCCCAGTCACTAGGCCTCCAATGTGTGTGTTCTGTGGTCAGAGCCTCTGATTTACAACCTCCTCCTCCGACTCCATCTAGGGTTGGGGCGTCACGTGATTATCAGTTTGTTAGGGACGGGGGCGGGGCGCGAGAATCCTTTCTCTCACTTTTTCTGTTTGTTAAGGCTATTTTTCTCCCAATCAGAAACATGTATCACGTAACGTGCAGATGGAAGACTCCTTAGGAATGTGTAAGACACAAACGGGGAAACTGAGGCACCGAGAGGGAAACTGTCTTTCTGTTCTCAGGGAAATAAAAAAAAAATCACTTGGGCATAGCTATATCAGCTCCATCACACTCACTGAGAAGTGACTAGAACTATCCAAACACCGTGCTGGATCGTGCGCCTTTAAAATGTTGAGGCTCTGAGGTGGGAGAGAATGGGGGGAGGGGTGCAGAAGAGTCCTAATTATTATGAATTTCTAAAGGATAGTAATTATTCACGGGGAGCAGGACAAACCACTTCCTGGGCAAGGGAATCGATATATTTGGTATCGAAAGTGCCTGGCTCGCCTTTAATGCAGACGAATGGGGATATAGCCTCATTATTTTCCGTGGTTAGGTTCGCCGGTGTGGGGCCTGATGCAGCGTAGAATCTATCATCATTAGACCCGGGATGCGGCGGGGGAGTTCCTTTATATTTAACAAACAACAACAATAATCCGGCTCCCCCCCCCCCCCCCCCCACCCCCTTCACATCCCCACACAAGCAGCCCCCCTCCACACTTTTACACTCCCATACTCCCCCACGGACTTCTCTGTGCACTCTAGAGCTGACACTGCAGTCACTTAAAAGGGTTCGCAGCGCTGTCTCTGCTCAACAGCGGCCACGCAGCTGCCACGATCCAGAAATAAACGGAATAGTACCAGGTGCTGGCGCTAGGGGTTGTCTGTGTCAAAGGCTAAGGTTGGCTTGGAAGTTGTCTGATGCTTTTGCCTTAGCTGAGTCAGTGCTTTCAAGACAGCAGATTCCTAAATTCCCGGCAGTATTAAAGAAGCAGAGATCTAGCAGGCTTCGTAACCTGCAGGAATCAGCTTGCAGAAAGACGAGATCCAGAGAAAGGAAAGAAAGAAAGGCAAGATTTCGGCTCAGTGTCTCCAGAGCGTTAGCCAAGGTTCTGGGGTAGGCAATTTGCAACTAACACCCTCTCTGTGAAATTCTATCTTTTTGCCTATAGGTCAATCTTCCATAATTCTCCAAGACCAAACTAGGAAAGGGCCCTACTCCACCCACTGAACTACCCAGAGTCTTGCCCACTGGACTGGAAGTGTTCCTTGGTTTCTTTTTCTTTCTTCAGCCTTCCCTCCTTGGCACAGTCCCTGTGAGTGGCTTCAGGATGAAATTTTTATTGGCACGTATTTTCATTTCCTGAAACGTTTTAGTTACTAGGGTTCACTGAAGCATACATGTTAGTCTGTGAGTCGTGCTCTTTGTATATCGGTCTCAATGATTGCACAAAAAACACGGGTGGACTTAAGAAAACCTAACTCTTCTTTTGTTACAGTAAAATTGTTATACTCATAATGAGAAAGAGCAAGATCATCATCATCATCATCATCATCATCATCATCATCATCATCATCGACAACCCCCCCAAAAAACTGTGGACTTCCAGGCATTAGTCTAAAAATATCTGACCACTCCAATTCAACCTTGTTTTCCTTGAAACACAATCATTCATGGTGTACATGGCTACTAGGTGCTTTTATTTTGCTATTTTGCTTGCTCTTAGAGACAGCCAGCCAACACAACACCAGGGCTGTATGATCTACCGGTACCATTTCCTCTCGCCATCTTCATTTTTAGAGGCTTTATAATTAAACTCTATGAGATATATGAGACATACATCCAGTGGAGAGCCTTTTTATTTATATTTATGTAGCATGCTGAGAAGGAACATTAAAGAAGTGTTTATATGGAAGAAGTAAGCCTGCTTTCATATGAGCAGAAATGCCCTTCTAATTTACTTTTATTCAAGACTAGAGAAATATTGCTGTGAGATCAGACCCCACAGTCATGCCCCTTGACAGAGAGGTCCCACTAACATGCGAAAGACATTTGCTAGCATGTACTAACTTACAAGAACAAACAGCCAGGTTTGTACTTACTGGAGTAAGTAGGCAGCTGATGCAGGCAGCTGAACAGAAAGAGTGAGCTGGCACTGGGCCCTGCATTCTACTGCCTCTTGTACAAGGCACAAACTCACACCTATGTTAACAGGGCCTCACAGAGACAGCACAGAGATGACTCTCACAGTGCAAACTGGCTGAATTTTGATATAATCTACAGTCACAGACTAAAACGCAGAGGTGCCGATTTCCCTGTCCAAGAGGCTATTGTCAGAAACCTTTTGGTAGAAAAACTTAGAGGCATTTTCTTGGCCTTAACGATTCTTTTTTCTTTACAGAGTAAACACAGACATGTCCCTGGAACATACCAGAGCTAGATCATTTTTGGTTTTGTTTTAAATGTCTATCTCTTTGACAGAGTCCATGAGGGGACAATTATTTTTTCCTGTAAGTTCTTCTTGTCTTTAAATGTTCAGGTTGGGTTTTCCAGCATGTTTTTCTTTAATACCTGTCTGTAGTTTCATGGATAGCATGAAAATAATGTTGGTTGAGAGAAACCAACACATGATAGCTGCAATGTCAGTCACGTATGTATACCACAGTTGGACTTTGAAGACAATTCCTCTCTATGTAACCTTGTAGCTGGGTATTATTAGAGACCCACAGGTATATAAAATAGCTTATATAAAATTAATGGGCTGCTTTACATTCACAACCTCCTACTTGTGAAGCCCTTGTAAAATATTGCACCTGTTTAAAAGAGGAAGACTATAAAGTCAAGTTTGCTGTGCAGTCGATAGTCGTAAACGGTTCAGTGAAATATCTGATTGTTTTGAGTGAGTTCGACAATGTGATGGAAATTTTATTGTCCGTTTTTGTGCACTGATGTGCTAATCATAAGGCTGTCCCTTCTTTTATGGACTTGACTCATTTTGAAACTGATTGTTAAGGTTTCAAGGTAACATCTAAGGACATAATAAAATTTTTTTAGGGCAGATCTACCTTTTGTCTTACCAGATTAGGAAGAGGGCCACAGGTCACTAGGAGATCACAGATGAGAAAAAAAAAACAAAAACAAAAAACAAAAAAAACCTTCAAACTGTATTTTATTATTTTGTCTAAAATTTTCAATAGCATATTTATGGAAATTGTGCCTGTTGATTTTTTAATGTGTATTTTTGAATAAGCAAATGAATGGACAGGCATTTTTGTTTCAGCACCAGACTTCACAAAAGACTTTCTAATGCAGTTTTTATAAATCTTTTGTTATTCAGGCAATATTTGGAAAATTTTTAGGTCCTTATTCATTTCTTCCTTCAAACAAATATAAAACTACATCTTCTCATGTCTTCTGTGATTTGCTTTGTAGACATTTATGAAATACCGTAAGCCCCCATTGTGAACTTCTTTGTTCTTCGTTCTGCATTTTCCTTGAGGGAGGAATCACTGAGAACTTTGTGTGGCCAAGGCCATGGGAACGTCTGTATACTGTTTCCTTCTCCATTCCACTCTCTTGTTAGCTGGTCATTTCTGTATCCCTGGCAGAACTGTTCACTGCATCAGGTCCTCTAAATTATTAATGAAATATCCTGACTTAACCAACAGGTAGGTTGATTGCGGATATTGCCTTGGGTTTAATGGGAAGCTCTAAAATGTATGAACTGGATTCCACTGGATGAAGCCAATTCCACTTCCAGCTTAAGAAATTTTAGTGAAAATGCCACTATTAATCCAAATTTAATTTTCAGCCTTATTGGCATACTAGTGTAATTTACTACTGGACAGTCAGGTTCATAACAGGGTGGGCCATGACCTCTGCAATTGAAACTGTGAAATACTCTTAGTCAAATTGTCAATTTGTGGATACTTTCTTGTATCATGGTGGTGTTCTTTATTGTTTTCTAGAATTAAATGCAGAGAAAAAATGCAAACTACTGTGCATGAAGAGAAGTTATTCGTAGGTTGTACTGACTACTATTTCTTTGGTCTTGATGTGAGAAGCAATTGCTACTGAAAAACTTGAAGAACGTAACAGGATTTATTCTTCTCACAAGAAATATTTAGTTGAATGATGAGCATCTCATTTAGATTTTCAACCTTATTTCTTTTAGCTTAACAAGGCAGAGTTGAGCAGAGCCTTACCAAGCAGGCCAGCATAGTTTCTAGCCATTATCAAAGTAACGCAGAGCTGCTGCTAGCATCCAATGAGCTGAACGCTCACTTTTCTATCTATACCTCCTGGAAAACTGTTCAGGAGGGAGGAACACACAAGAAAGCATAAAGGAGAAGCATAAAAAAATGATTTGTTTTTAGACACTGAATCCCACCTTGAATTCTTGACTGAAATCCTTCAGTTAGAATCAGTCTGAATAACATGAGGCCAGATACATTGACAAAGCTAGAAGAGATTATTCCACCATTGTTTTTCATGAGAAAATGGTGAAAAGAGTTGGGGTGGGTAGGTTAAACATGAACCCACATCTCTTAAGATGATAATACTCCCTCAATACAGTGTGGCTGCTAAGTGGTTACCAGCAAGGAGTTCATGGTGAAATGGAATCACAGCCAGGAGAAACTGAATAATTTTTCCCATTCCAATGAAGGATGACTCCCACAAGAGGGAGAAAATAGGACTGTGTTTGGCCATCCTAGGATCTCTTCCCTTCTTCAGCTCCTTTGTTGCAAGTTTTAAAGGCTGGAACATTCAGAAAGTCTTGTGTGTGTGTGTGTGTGTGTGTGTGTGTGAAATGAGAGGAAGATAATGCCTTTTTTTCTTGAATTCTATAACCTTGAGCATATTTCACTTTGCAGATTCCCCCTCAACTTCTTTCTTTGTAATATGTGACTAATATTTGGGCAACAGAGAGTTACTGTTGGGGAGCCACTGAGCTCGTGTGATAAGGAGCTTAGAATGATGGAGAGAGTACAGCAATGATGATGAATGGTTAAAAACATCACTACTCTTCACAAAGAAAGGTTTCTGGGACCGCCTTCTAGGTAGTGCCTGCAGAATCCCTAGAGTGATGATACACCAGGGTTCATTGATGGCCACCTTATTCTTTGTTTATTTTTTTCCTAGTAGTTAATTGCTGTATAGCCACCCATTACTTCCCAGAAACCTATTTATTTAGTGTTGATGGTATACATTGTAACTAAAAGGAGAAGAAGAAAGTCCTTTTCATTTCTAGTGATCAGATATTTGGGGAAATGTAACAGATAGACCACAGGCAGGGTCAACGAACAGTCTGCTTAATCCAGAGAAGGAATCTTGAGATGTTTCAGTCACAAAAGTAAGAGCTGGTGCTGAGCTGTAATTTTGGGGTAGTTGATTTGTGATCAGTGCCTGCTTTTAATTTAGTTTTTAACATTTGAAATTCTTTTAAAATTTGTGTAGGGTTGCAATAAAAACTAAAAGTCTAGTGGGTTTTAAGATTCAAATGTCTATGGCCAGGTGGAGTCTGACCTTTGAAATTCATTTGAGGTGAACACCTGGGTGACTGCATGAAAGGCATTGGTGAACTCCCCAACCCCAAATGTGCACAAGTTAATTTAATAGACAGAGGGCCTCACTGTCCTTATCACATGCTGCCCCAAACTTCTATTAGCCACCACATACATCCTTCACAGGCACTGGTACTGGGTACCCAAGAGGAGATTTTTCTTTCTTTTTAAATTTTAATATAAACACTTATTTCATGCCTTAGATTTACAAGGGAATGGGAGAGGCTGTAGAAATAATAGCCAAGAAATAAAATGTTCCATTTTCCTTTGTCACTAGAACCAGGTCCTTGTACATGCTGGGCAAGTGCTCTACCACTCCCCTATGCAAGCTCTTAAAAATGCTATGAGATACTAGTTAGATTCTATTAACTGTCATTAATATCACTGTGTTCTTATACCCATCTTGGCGATCTTCATAGTTCATCATTTTATAGATGATTAAATAAATTAAATTTTGAAGATATAATTGGTGAAAGAACAAAATTTCATCTCAAGTGGTCTGATATTTGAGTCAAAGCTTCTAGTTACCATATTATATTATGTCTGTTTTGGTATTTCTCTTTATATATCCATGTGCATTTATGTATACACATACCACTATGCTTATGGAATTTGAGTCTAATTCAAATTAAAAAAAAAAAACAACATTTTCTTTGGCCTTCTTCCAGGAAGATCTTGCCCAAGTAACTAGTGTATGTGTAAAATTTCAGGTGTTACTCCTGGAGTTCAATAGTTTTATTAGATGTGGCTTCTCATAAGCTAGGGATAGTCTATCAAAGTAAGATTGACACTGATAATTGTCTTTAGCTTCTGATGAGTGTGTGAGAGGCATAAGACTTTTAGAAAGTCTGCATCTATTGGCCAGTACAATATCAAACATGATCATTGAGTCTCAAGGTAGAACAATGAGTTAGATCAGGGCACTGGGTCACAGTTGTCTGTGGTAGAATTGAAAATGATCCATAACATCTGTATCTACCTTAATAAATTTCACACATGCTTTTTGAATTCCTTGCTGTGTCTGAGCAGGTAGAAGTCGGGGAAAGAGGAGAGGTTTTCTTGTGAGGGGACACCACATGTCTGACGCAGAACCTCTAGTTTTCCTGGGATGTTTATTTTAAAGGGTTTTGTCTGCTAACAGACTTATCACACAGAGATGGAAATTCACAGCCTTCTACCAATTTCTGTAAACAGATACAAACCAAGAGATTTAAAATAATACATCTGCTTAGCTTTTAAAATATGTGATAGTAAAGAAGCATCCCAGATGGTTTATTTCAATATAGTTATTTTCATTACATGCTGCTTGTGTGGTTTTAAATGAAGGTAGAAAGACTCCCACAAAATATTTTATAGAATTATGAGGTTTATATAGAATCTAGAACTCTTTCTATTTACTAAGAATAAAAGTAGGTTCAAGATTTTCCTGGCCAGTGTGGAAATCCTCTGGCAGGAGGTGAGGGGAAAGAGTGTTTCATTTCAGTCTTGTGTTACATTTGACCTTGGGAGAGCTTACTTGTGCCTTGGGGCAAAAAATTAAATGTTCCATTTTGTAGCAGTATCATCTTTCACCTTTATGTGGATTTAAAAATGTAAATAAAATTGCTTTCTGTAAATGGTACCCATGAAGGTCATGTTCATATTCTCTGCAAGAATTCAAAATGCCATTTGAGCCATCATTGGCTCAATGGATACTAATATGTTCTATTAGTTTCTAGTAATCTACTTTTTAAGCATTTTATGGCCCTATATTTTCATGCCTAGTTCCTAGTTTGTGAAATAAGATATCAGAAATAAATGCTTTAGTGCTTCATTGTAGACTTATTTATAGAATGTGTGCTCTCAACTCTGAACTTTTAAAAATGCCAAACCTTCCCAGAATACATTTTCTTAGTCATTAAAATGGCCTGGATGGAAATCTGCAATAAGAGAATATGCTCTTCAAAGTGTGTGTGTGTGTGTGTGTGTGTGTGTGTGTGTGTGTGTGTGTGTGTGTGTGAGAGAGAGAGAGAGAGAGAGAGAGAGAGAGAGAGAGAGAGAGAGAGAGAGATCTTTCCATTTCCAGTTATCATCTGTGTTTTTTTCCTGTGTATTATTCTCTAGTAAATAAGGTTTGGAATCCTTAGCAGCAGCCATAGGACTTGGAAAGTAAATTAACTGCTGCTTTCTTTGAGAGAAGGGGTTTGAATTCTTTTCCTTGCAATTTGGATAATAAGACCCTGATACATCCTTGTATTTAATTGTCATGATTTTGATTGTTAATGACATTTGATTGCCTTCTTCTGGAGGCACCTGTCAGCCATTTCTGAAGCACAGATGGCTTTATCAGCATCAGGAGGAATTTCTTTCCCTTACTGACCTTGAGCTACACAGCTAATTTGGGGAAGATGAACAAGTTTTCTGTCCATCTTTGAGAGATTCGTTTGCTTGTTGAACAATGATTTGAGATCACTCTTTTTCTAAAGCTTCTAAGTTGTTATTCTTTTATTGTGAAGAGCATTGATTCACTCTGAGTAGATGTGTGAGGATTCTTTAGTGACCAAAGTGTTCTGGTTTGTATGATAAAATGTATGAACTTATACATAAATAATGCCGTGTTCAAATGGGCAACTGAGACAGGTGGATACTGTGTCTTTAGGAAATGATTGCGACAATGGGAGAATGTTCTGTAGGAAAATGAGTATTCACATTCACATGCATCCTTCTGCACTGGGCTTCAGGGTCCTAAGGAACTTGCTCAGACTCTACCAGTATGGAGTTCCTCATGGAAAGCAGCCCATACTCCTTTTTAAAATAAATCTTGTAAAATTTTAAATGAGAATTGAGTACTACAGTTAGTCATGGGGAAGGACAGTATGAGACGACCAAGTGAGTGGCCACTCACTAATGTTGGAGGATGTGATAGTTTATGGTAGCAAATGTAGGACTCAGAAAATGACCTTTGTCAGCGCTTCTCCAGGAAGGAGATACATAGAAAAAAGCTCATTCTAACTCGGATACTGTTTTGATAATAACCTTCCCTTTATAAAGAATCTCTGAAACACTAAAAAATTTTGCTTTGTGCAGTGGTGGCTCAGAAGAGTCTATTTAGAAATGAAAGTGTGTGTGTGTGTGTGTGTGTGTGTGTGTGTGTGTGTGTGTGTTTAAATATAAGTCAAAAATTCTTCATGTTAGCCATGGAAGAACGCAAGGTAGAGTTGAAGGCTCATTTTTTCCAGATTTTGTCTTCCTATCCTTAGAATGTTGCATGTTCATCATCACAGTTTGCTTTTCTGAATTCTAGCTTTGTAGGTGACAAGGCCATACAGCTTTTTGTTATAGTCTTTTTTGTTAATATATTGTTACTGGTGAAACTCCAGGTAAATAGCTATACCTGTAGCCCCATTGAATATTTCTCTTCTCATTTTTTATAAATATTTATTACATACTTCAAAGACATAGTTGTCTTTTAATTTCATAATGTATCTTTTTTTTTTTTTTTTGAGATAGCGTCTTGTTATGTAGCACCAGCTATGCTCAAAGGTCACTATGTAGACCAGAGTAGACTTCAGCCTGCATTCTTCTGCCTCAATCTCTGGAACACTGGCATTATAGGTATGTGTCATTTCTAGTCTTCCCAGCGTATTAACATATTCCCCTTTAGGGCTCTTGAAGGCCTTAACACTAAGAATGTGAGTGTGCCCTGCTGACTTAATGAGTGTACCGGCTGGTTTTGTGTGCCAACTTGACACAGGCTGGAGTTATCACAGAGAAGGGAGCTTCAGTTGGGGAAGTGCCTCCATGAGATCCAGCAATGGGGGCATTTTCTCAATTAGTGAGCAAGAGGGTAGGGCCCCTTGTGGGTGGTGACATCCCTGGAATGGAAGTCTTGGGTTCTATAAGAGAGCAGGCTGAGCAAGCCAGGGAAAGCAAGCCAGTAAGGAACATCTCTCCATGGCCTCTGCATCAGCTCCTGCTTCCTGACCTGCTTGAGTTCCAGTCCTGACTTCCTTTGGTGATCAACAGCAATGTGGAAGTAAGCTGAATAAACCCTTTCCCCCCCAGCTTGCTTCTTGGTCATGATGTTTGTGCAGGAATAGAAACCCTGATTAAGACAATGAGTTATTTGTTCACACTGTAACTCGGTAGTTGGCGTCATGTAGCTATCTCTTGATTTCTTCAACATTTCTTCTGACAATCGATTCATGATAAAAACATTCCAAAGATTTGGGGGCAGGATATCATGGTTATGGGGATTGATGGTAGAATCTCTTCACAAGTTCTCTCATTTTAAAAATGCTATTTCAAAAAATTAGCTGGATCCACCTTTCTTGACAGGAAGCATCAGGATAGATAATTGTTCCTTAAGTTCAGAAAATGAGTGTGTTGCCTACTTTGCTTCTTTGGAAAAATCTTGTTGGGAATTGCACCCCAGGCTTCTGATTTGTGCAGACTTCTGTCAAGAACACATCTAATGCAACTCACCAGAATTTTTTTTTTTTAAGTTAAAATGAACTCAAAGATGGAAAGCATCTTATTTTCCTTCAAAGATGCTTTATTATTGAATTACAAGATATGAGGGAAAGAACAGGGAGAAACAACAGAGGGAGAGAAAGGGAGGGGCAGATCCAGTATTTAGACTGCATTTTCTATATTTAGAAACTATGATTAAAGCGTCAGTACTCTTTTCAGTGAGCTAAACAGTTGACATGAACTCCTACCTTTTAGTGAGTCAATGTCTGAAAAGTATTCTGAAATTTTAATTAGTAGAAAAAGGCAAACAAACAAAACAAAACAACACAACAGCAGTTAAAGGAAACTTCAAACGATTTTATAATTAGCAAAAATTTTGTGAAAACATATCAGTGCCTTGGTTTTCAGTATGACTGTGCACCACAACCATTGCATATTGTGATAGTGTTGTTTTTGTGAAGTAAAATATGGGCAAGTAGGGTTTTATTAGGATTCATAAAGAACTATTTGCTTTAAGAAATTTTAAATTATTTTCTTTATTAAGTTCCCTTAGCTGAAAATTATCTGAATGGTGTGATTTTCAATTGTTGTGAGGACTGTTAAAATATTGGTACCATCAAATTCCAAAAGTGAATGGCTCTTTTGCTACATCACACAGACATTATGCTTCTACAATATTTGTTAAAATTAATTCTAAAAGAAAAAGATAGAATAGCGTGTCCCTTTTAAAAGACCGCACTCTGAAGTCAGAGACTGACTGGCAGAGTTCTGTGAGTTTGAGGCCAGCCCCTGGGTCCACAGAGAAATTTCTGGACCAGTTAGGGCAAAACAAGGAGAACCTGTCTCAAAATATGCCATTGAGCAAGTGAACAAACATGAATAGTGCACTTGACATTTGGAGGGTTTCTGGTTAACTTTGGGACATAGATGAACTGTGTCTTAGATGTTTAGAGTTTAGAAGGACTATGACCACTATAACATAAAGCAGAAAGGTCTTCTGTGTATATGTAACACGTTTGCCTACATAAATTTATAGCCTTTGCAAGTTCTTCGTTCATTTTGTGCCTTACCTAGTAATGACTAGTGCAATCCCATAATTGGGGCCAGTCACAGTTAAAGATTGTCTTAGTTATGGTTACTGTAGGGTTATGAAACACTATGACTGAAAGCAACCAGATCATAATCCATCATTGGAGTAAGTCAGGACAGGAACTTGGAAGCAGGAGCAGATGCAGAGGCCATGAAGAGGTGCTACTTACTGACTAGTTCCCCATGGCTTGCTTAGCTATTTTATAGAATCCAGAACTACCAGCCCAGAGTACTACAAGCTGGGTTCCTCCCTCATCAACTACTAATTAAAAAAGATACCTTACAGCTGGATCTTTTGGAGGCATTTTCTCAACTGAGGTTATCTCTTTCCAGATAACTCTAGCTTGTGCTAAATTGACATAAGGATTTCCAGCAAAAATATGAAGATCCTTGGAAGAATGTGTTTGATGGTTTGTCCTTCTCTCTGACCCTTAAACATATCTCTCTTCCTATGCCTAGATGTATTAAAACGTATTAATTGGTACAAAAGTTCTCTTTAAGAAGAGAACGACAACTCTAGAATGGGTTTCTGAGATGTAGGAAAGGGAAGAAAGATGAGCAAACCATTTATTAATATCTGTGTTTATTGGCACCCCAACATTGAGACTTCACATTCAAATGGGCAAGATTTAAGCTTTTGGGCATCCCATATTCTTTCCTAGGAGTTGCTGTATTATATGTAGCACCCATGGTAAGCTGTGTTTCTGAAACAGGGAGTGGAGTCATGGAAAGAGCTGTACTCCATGTTACTGATTTCACCATTGGACAGTTATACATTATTAGAATGTCATGGGTCTGAGCGACTGGGCATTTGTGCTATATTGTCAGAAGTAACCTTGAAATGGATCCTGTTTGATTATTTCCTATACAATTCATATAAATCAACAAATTATTTTATGAACTATATAATTAATTCTCCTAGAGCTAAATGAAATAAAAAGGAATGAGTGCAGTGCTTGCAGAACTGTGCTATAAGAAACAAATAGGCTTAAATCAAAGATCAATTTGTAGCCATTTTAAAATAGTAGTCCGACAACATTAATCAGTTGACATAGTATTCTATGCAGGAAGGTAACTGATGTCCCTGGAACTGTGTCTTCATGAATAATTTCTGGCCCTATTGTCCTTTGTGGTGTCACTGAAATAGGAAGTGAGCACATCTTTTCTGTTATGGAGTTAGCAGAAGGGAAAAGGTAAAGGTTTATCTCCCAGCCAGGCCATTTCAGTTCACAATGAGTACAGATCTTCTACTTTTTGCACACCATCTGCACAGCTCTACAGCCTGGATTGACATTGCCATCTAGAGAAAGTGGCACTTACCAGAAAGGGTAAGAATACAGCAGTGTTATAGATTGTAGTGTTAACATTTCCAAGCAATTTGTGAGCTCAAGTTGGGAGGAAATTGCCTGCTGCTTATCAGTGTCCACATTTTGTTACTTCTTCCAAAAAGGTTTGGGCCAGTGCTCAATTTCAGATGCTGTTGGAAGCTACTACTAACCCATAAAATATTGAGTGGTTGTTACAATGTTCAATGGTCTGATTTTTCACTTATTCAAACCAAATATGAGATGGCAGGGCTTCTTTTCCATATGTCTCGGGGACTACTTCATTGCCAATCATTCATTTGTCAACCCTTACACAAAAGGGACCATTCTCTGGAATGGTGCACATTGGACATTTTTTTTTCTTGAGGTAATCTTACCTCAGCAATGGAAGGGAGGTGACTGAGTATTTATAGGTGATTTTATATGTGGAGACATGGAGGCACGTAACAGTCATAGCTTACTTGGGCTTTGCATGAGGGACACAGCACTCAAGTCCTTGACTTCCACCTGCTAGTGAGAGAAGTTAATGGCAGCAAGGTTTTACACTGTTACGCTGCTTGCCTGTTACAAGGGTGTAAGAATCATCTTACTTCAAAACTGCTTGTAAAGGAAGCAAGAATTCTGGATCATCCTGGTAGCAGCCAACTGTCATGTTGATCTTTGGATGAATGTCGTAATGGTGCGTCAGTATTTCTTGATTCTAAGGTTGCTATAGTCTGAAGAATCTCATGAAGTGATCCCCCCTTCCTTTTAGAATTCACAGAGGCTGTGGGTCCTTGAGTCTGGTCCAAGTGGCTGTGTGTGTGCTCAGCATCTGACAAAAATGATGAATGGAGCTGCAGGTTCAAGGAAACAGAGGTCTTATTGGAATGACATCTGCTTCTCGTCCAGGCCAGACATGACATACCAGGGACCAGTGAATCATAGTGGAAGAGGAATTTGACAGGACAGGAAGCATAACTTTTTTTCTGGTCGATTTGATTTTAGGCTGAAAAAAATTGGAGGAAAACAAAAAGTGGTTGATTTTTCTATTAAGTATAAAATTGTGCATGCAACATCTTAAATTAAATCCAGGAAGAAATAAAATTTTGATTGTATGAGACATATAATTTGAGTTATGTTGCCTTTTTCTACCAATTTACATGGTTGGATGGTGGTTGGTAGGAACATTTTGATTTCTACTTCAGTAGACTCCTTTGTCAAGGGTTTCTGATTTTCCATTTGCACCCCGCTCCCCAGACTACTTTCTAGACAAGGTTTTCTACCACATTAGATTTTAGTCTAAGTACACATTCAAGCATGGGTCTCATATCAGAGATCCTCTTTCGTCTATAAAGTTCACCTGAATGTTTTTGTTCAAGTTGGACTTTTACACTCTGAAGGAACAATGGATTCTTTATTTTTCAAATTGGCTTGTAAGAGGTGTTTCAGAGTCTTTAGCTATAAAGAGGAATTCCATCTTGATTTCCTCACTTCATGCATGCCTGGTGGTCTTGGGGATGTGCCACAATAGGTAACTGATATAAATGAGGGAAAATGGGGCTAGGAGGTAAGCTTGCTTACCCAGAGGCAACATGCTCACTTCAGGGTCAAAGCTAGAAACAGAAAGGTCTCTATTTCTCTGTTCTGTGTGGTTTATGTTTCTTAGGAAGCTTCACAGCTTCTTACAAAAGAAGAGAAACAACCTACTCACAGTCCCACATAGACTCAATGCGTACCTCTTAGATGTCAGCTAGATCAGTGTTCATGTACCGATGAAGCAAATGCTGACGTGAAGCAGCAAGAAGTCATGGCACAGGAAACAGTTTGGCCTGGAGGCCCATATTCTAAACACAGCTGAAAAACTGAGAGTTAGTCACACATCATTTTCTTTCTCCCACTGGAAAGATTCTTTTCATTGCCCTAATTCTCACCTAGTTTTTTTTTTTTTTCTTCAAGAACACTTGGAAGGAGCCTCAGAAGGCAGATATGCCCATTTCATTGGTCCATTTGGTCTCATAGCTCTTGGCATTCTCTTCATTGCTAATAAGTGCGTAGCTGCAGAGCGTTCTCCTCAGAGGGAGCTCCCAGTGAATGCCACAAAGACTACTTGCATATCCATTTTTTGCTCCTCAGGATGATGGCATAAGTTAGATGCATATTATTTTCTTATTTTCTCCATTTCCTCTGTGTATAGGTTTCTGTCAGGCAAGGCAGATATCTCTGCCATTTTTGTTGCCAATTAATTAGTTAGAGTTTATATATATATGACAATATCTTGACCAATTCCTTTTTTTGTTTTGTTTTGTTTTTGTTTTTTGAGACAAGGTTTCTCTATATAGCCTTGGCTGTCCTGGAACTCACTCTGTAGACCAGGCTGGCCTTGAACTCAGAAATCCACCTGCTTCTGACCAATTCCTTTAAAATCAAAGAATTGCCTAGATTAGTGATTCACTTCTTGTTTAGTGTTAAATACTTAAGTCAGGTTGTTAGAATAGATCTTAATATCATACTAAAATGCTTTCGTTTAACTCCCCTTTCTTCTCCCTGTCTTCCTCATCTTCTCTTTTTTCCCCCTGAGGCATGGTTTCTTTGTGTAACCTTGGTTGTCCTGGAACTCACACTGTAGTTCAGGCGAGGCCTGAATTCAGAGATCCACCTGCTTCTGCATCCCAATGCTAGGATCAAAGCCTTGCACCACCACTGCCTGGCTTACCTCCTTTTCTTATTTGAATATCTGTACTTGTTTATTTCAAATTAGCATGTCTTAATTTTATTTTTAACTATATGTATATGTGTCTTTCTGTGTGTGTTTTTGTGCTCATGAATGTAGTGCCTATGGAGGCCAGAAGAGGGGTTTAGAGCCACTGGAGCTAGAATTACAAGTGGATGTGAGCCACTCGATCTTGGTGCTCAGATGTAAAGTCTGGTCATCAGCATGAGGAATACATGTTCTTGACTGCTGAGCAATCTTTCTTGCTCCTGAAATAGAATATCCTTAAAATTATGAAAATCTACTGGCTTACAAAAATAAACTAGTGTTGCCAATGCAACTGAGGCCTAAAGAGATTGCATCCAGTCTGCCCCTTTCCTTACAATACTTGAGCTTAGCTGATAGGAAATGGTCAACAAGGATGTTCTAAGACTAGTCTTTAATATTTTCCTTAGGAAAGTTACTCAAAGAAATGACAAACTAATGATCAATTCATGATATATATTCATGTCATAGTTATATAGCAGGGATCGAATATCAGCTATATTACATGGTGTAACATGCTTAACGTTCAAAGCATTGTTGAAAAAACCCCCATAATTAGTGAAGGAATGAGAGAGACAGACAGAGAGGCAGAGGGGTATGGGGAGTAGGAGAAGCACAGACAGACACGGACATAGAGGCAAAAAGAAGAGAGATGTGTTACAATAATTTGGGTAGAACTTATAAATAAAACAGCAAATTTAGCAGGCTAAATAATCTTTATTAAGAAGAACAACTTTGTATGACAGGAAAGACTGGAAATGGAATTTGTGGGTAAGATTAAGAAGAAACAAATGGCATGCTGTTTTTTTTTGGTAGTTGCATATTCCTTTTAAAAAACTGAATCTATAAGTTGACTGTTGTCTTTATAAACTTATAATATAAAATAATCCCTCTACTACATCACAGATTTCATACACTACTTCATTCATAGTTTTTCTGAGATTTTTTTTTCAAAATGAAAGAGTGTAATGAACATTATATGTTATCTCTGAGGTCTAATAAATTAATAAATTAATGCTTATCTAAGAACTTTAGTATTTTTCAGGCAAAGTGGTTAATGAGGACATACAATTATGCATTTTTACCCCACTTCCAGATGAAGAGATATGAGAGAAGGGTGATTAATTTTATCACATGGAGGCTATTCTAGATTTTATAAATTAAAGGCAAACACCGTTCACAAAATTTCCTGGAGACGTGACAAACTGATTTATATTCCATTAATTTAACTCTGTTTAGGCAGAATCATGAACTTCTGTAATAAAACACAAAATTAATTAAATTGCCCAATAGTATAATTACAGTTTCATCAACAGAGAAAACAACTCTGAGTGCCAGAGTTTTGAAATGTTGAACTGCGTTTTCAGTTTAATTTAGAAAAATGTGTAATTGTGCTCTGTCCTGCTGTTTACTTCTAGAAACATCAATGCAATTCACTCACTGATTTTTTTTTCCTGTTAATAACATTGGTTTTGCTTTCAGTCTATTAAACTTGACCACCAGGATTTTTGTATACTGAAAGAAATTAAGTTTGTAGAGTCAGAAACAGAAATGGAGTGGTAGCGGAGGCAGAAAGAATACAGGCAGGGAGTCAGTAACATCTCCAATGAGGAAGTCTGTGTGCCTGTTAAGGGCATACAGAAATCAATGGATGGCCAGATTTGTAATAAATATATGTTGCATGAATGGATACATAAATGAAATCTACTGACTGTCCCTTGTGAAGGAGAGCAGGTGTGAAGTGCTTTAAACGTAAGTGCTTAACTAGACTGAGCTACACAGAGATGATCTGTGAATGTGTGTGTAACTTCCTGTCAAACAGTTCATTGTGGGACATTTTTTTTTGTATTCATATCAAGTCCTTCTTTTATTTGTGTTCAGATGAGAAAAACAAAAGCGTCTTTATATACAAAAGCATCTTAGTAAACATTGGATTCACTAATATTAAGAGTACCGTTCTATCATTTTATCTCAGACTAAATTTTTAAAATTATACTTTTTAAAATTACTTTTACATTTTGAGTTTATGACATAATTAAATTATTTTCTCCCTTCCCTTCTGGTATCCAAACCCCTTTTGCCCCTCTTGTTCTTATTCATTTTTCCTCATAACTTCAAACTTCCAAAAATAAAAATAAGAAAGAGGCACTCTTCTTATCTTTCCACGTCTACCTAGTCATATTTTTTGTGCTAGATTTCACTACTAGATAAATCCACCAACACTATACATTTCAATATTAAACCTTGTGAACAAAAATTATTCCCCTTTGCTTCACATTTTATTTAGAATTTCCCTGAACCAAGTCTATCTTATTAGTTATAGGATATGGTCAACAGGAAGGTTTGGAGTCAACAAGAAACTTCACTTTCAAATTATTTTATTAGATATTTTCTTTATTTACATTTCAAATCTTCTCCTCTTTCCTGGTTCCCCCTCCAAAAACCCCCTATGTCCTCCCCCCTCCCTGCTCACCAACCCACTCTTTCCCACTTCCTGGCCTTGGTATTTCCCTACACTGGGACATAGAAACTTCACAGGACCAAGGGCCTCTCCTCCCATTGATGACTGACTAAGCCATCCTTTGCTACATATGCAGCTGAAGCCATGAGTCCCACCATGTGTGCTCTTTGGTTGGTGGTTTAGACCTTGGGAGCTCTAGGGATATTGGTTAGTTCATATTGTTGTTCTTCCTATGGGGCTGCAAACTCTTCAGCTCCTTGGATCCTTTCTCTTGTTCCTTCATTGGGGACCCTGTGCTCAATCCAATGGATGGCTGTGAGCATCCACTTCTGTATTTGTCAGGCACTGGCAGAGCCTCTCAGGAGACAGCTATTTCAGGCTCCTGTCAGCCAGCACTTGTCAACATTCAGAATAGTGTCTGGGCTTGGTGATTGTATATGGGATGGATCCCCAAGTGGGGTAGTCTCTAGATTGTCATTCCTTCAGTCTCTGCTCCACACTTTGTCTCTGTAACTCCTTTCATGGGTATTTTGTTCTCCCTTCTAAGAAGGATCGAAGTATCCACACTTTTATCTTTCTTCTTGAGTTTCATGTGGTTTGTGGATTGTATCTTGGGTATTCTGAGCTTCTGGGCTAATGTCCACTTAACACTGAATGCATACCATGTGTGTTCTTTTGTGATTGGGTTACCTCACTCAGGATGATATCCTCCAGATCCATTTGCCTAATAATTTCATACATTAATTGTTTTTAATAGCTAAGTAGTACTCCATTGTTAAGTGTACCACATTTTCTGTATCCATTTCTTCGTTGAGGGACATCTGGGTTCTTTCCAGATTCTGGCTATTATAAATAAAGTTTCTATGAACATAGTGGAGCATGTGACCTTATTACATGTTGGAGCATCTTCAGGGTATATGCCCAGGAGTGGTATAGCTGAGTCCTCAGATAGTACTATGTATAATTTTCTGAGGACCTGCCAAACTCAATTCTTCACAGAATTAGAAAGAGAAATTTGCAAATCCACCTGGAATAACAAAAAACCCAGGATAGCAAAAACTATTCTTACTAATGAAAGAACTTCTGGTGGAATCCCCATCCCTGACCTCAAGCTGTATTACAGGGCAATTGTGATAAAAATTGCATGGTATTGGTACAGTGACAGGCAGGTAGATCAATGGAATAGAATTGAGGACCCAAAAATGAACTAACACACCTATGGTCACTTGATCTTTGACAAAAAAGTTAAAACCATCCAGTGGAAAAAAGACAGCATTTTCAACAAATGGTACTGGCTCAACTTGCAGTTAGTATGTAGAAGAATGCAAATCGATCCACTCCTATTTCCTTGCACAAAGCTTAAGTTCAGGTGGATCAAGGACCTCCACATAAAACCAGATACATTGAAAGGGATAGAAAAGAAAGTGGGGAAGAGCCTTGAGCATATGGGCATAGGAGAAAATTTTCTGAACAGAACACCAATAGCTTATGTTCTAAGATCAAGAATTGACAAATGGGACCTCATGAAATTTCAAACTTCTGTAAGGCAAAGGACAGTGTCAATAGGACAAAATGGCAACCAACAGATTGGGAAAAGATCTTTACCAATTCTACATCCATTAGAGGGCTAATATCCAATATATACAAAGAACTCAAGAAGTTAGACTCCAGAGAACCAAATAACCCTATTAAAAATGGAGTAGAGAGCTAAACAAAGAATTCTTAACTAAGGAATACTGAATGAGAAACATCTAAAAAAATGATCAATATCCTTAGTCATCAGGGAAATCAAATCAAAACAACCCTGAGATTCCACCTCATACCAGTAAGAATGACTAAGATCAAAAACTCAAATGGAGATGCTAGTGAGGTTGTTGAGAAAGAGGAATACTCTCAAATCTTACATCAACCTTTGGACATTTCATGCTGGTTTCTCCAGACACCTAGCAAGCTATGAGAAATGAGTTAACACTATTTTGAATGGGTCTTATACTCTAAGTTTTTTGTCTTCTGGAATGAGGGAAAGAGAAAAGTAAAATAAAACCAGCCTTATAGCAGACATAAATGAGTTTACATCTCAACCCTTCAAATTACTTAGGAATAGGGAATGCTCTTTAATTTTTCTATGAATTGGGTGAATTAGTAACCATCTCTCAAGACTTTGAGGGGAGTAAACTATCCCTTGGCATTTGTATCAACTCCTTACATTTCTATAACTTTTTTTTTATTTTCTCTTTAGCTCTTGTGTCTAGAATCGTTATGGATTAGGTACTAAAAAGAGCTGTCTTAAACTGATGGTAGAGCACTAGATTTACTCAAAATGTGGCAGGTAGAGTTTGCACAGAGCACTAGAAAAGTACATCAAGGACAGGGTGGCTAGAAAGGATATTAGAAGAGGGAAGGCCCACTTGCTCTTGAAATATATTCAGGTTTCAGTTCTCCATCTTCTTGTCACATGACATGACCAGAAAGAGAATCAGGGTGGGGTGCGAGATCCCATTTTCACTTGCCATCTTATCTTTCTTTCTTTTGTTTAACTACTTGAGAAAGAGTAACTTTAACTACTGTAAGGATCTAAAGAAGTGGGTGGTGCAAAAAAGTGATTGAAAAGAATGGAGGAATGAAGGCTTAGGCTGTGGCCATATTATCATGGATGTGAAACACAAGGTTTTACCATTCAATTCTCCTCAACTTTCTGTATTGCTCTCTTAAAAAACTCTACAGACTCATATACTACACATACATATTTATGCACTGTGCATCACTTATTGTAAATAATATCTGATCTTATACCACAAATCTATGAGAAGCCATTTTTTACTTATTTGAGTTTCTCATACATGGACACCATGAAATATCATATACACCCTCTATTTCTCCTTTCCAGCTTCCCCAATTCCACCTGTATATCTTCCTAGTACTTACCTCTTCTAACATTTGTTGTTTACTCTTCCTCCTGGAGCCTGGGGCCTGGAGATTCTCTACTCTATCTATCTATTGCAGGAATTCTTACTGACTCGTTCTTGTGTAGGTCTTGTGTGGGAACCCACTGCTTTAAATTCACAAGATTGACAACCATGCCAGGTCTTGAAGGTAGCAGTTTACAGAACATTTTCATTTCCTCTGGATATTTTGATCTCCTTTCGTACGATGTTCCCTGAGCTTTGGCAGAGGTGAAGTATTGATAAATATGTCCAATTTAGGGCTGAGCACTCAATTTCTCCTCAGCACTTTGATCAGCTGTGCATCACTGCATTGGCCACAGCTTACTGTAAAAAGAAGCATTTCTGACTGAAGGTTGAGAGCATCTCAGGTCAATAGGAATAAACATGAATCATTAGAAGGGAATTTGGCAATATGATCATTTAGCCAAATAACAACATAGATTTCACCCTAAGGCCTATGACTTTCCAAGCCATAGGATTTTGACCAAGACTATAATGCCAGGTATGAAATTTCCTCCTGTTGAACAGGCCTCAAATACAATTTGAAACAACTCAATAATAGTCAAGCCACATTGTATTAGTAGGACACATCTTGCCTGACAGGTTTGGTTAGTATTGTAGCATGTAGGATGCAGCATTCAGTACGCTCATTGGTGTCCTTTTGCTCTCAGTACTCTGATTATCACCTTCTGGTGTGATGAGAGCTATAGACAGGGATGGAGCTTCCTAGTTAGAGAGCTGTTTCTTAAAACTAAGATGTGTATTGTCTTTAGCAACAGGCTATTACCATGTAGTTATGGAATCAAGGGAGACGGCAACAGTCTTTGTTGTTTTGGAGACCACTGGAGTCTCCCTGCCAGTGACTCCTAGGTGGTTTCCCATACTGAGAAGGCCATTTCTTATACCCTCCCCAACTTCTTAATCATTGGCACTTGCAATGATGAAAAACAGTAGCTAATTTTTCTGTCATGTGTGCTTTATTTTGAGTGACCTTAGCTTTCATTTTATGCTCGTCAGAGAGTTTCATGGAGTAACAAGCACATAGTAGAAATGGGATATCTGTGGTTTTCTTTTCTTACCCTTGGCAGCTAACCTGGAAGTGATTTACTCTCCTGAAAATTCATAGTATAGTAAATGTTCTTGGCCTTGGGCTGGGGCTGTAGTAGACAGAGGTTCATAGGAGCTAAGGTTGGCTTTATAGCTAGTCATTGAATTTGTGTGAGTATATGCGTGTGTGTGTGTGTGTGTGTGTGTGTGTGTGCGTGCACTCGTGTGCATGAGTGTGTGCATGTGTGTGTAAGAGTGAGGGTTTTAAATGGTTACAGTGTCCTTTATGAACTAATCTGGTAGCATAAGATAGCCCAGGTGTGAGAGAAGAAGACAGGAATACCACCATGCAGATCCTGGAACTGAGGGAGGTGGGAATGGTAGAGCTTTTAATCTGAATGATGACATTTCTCTGACAGAAAGGATAACAGCAAAAGACACATCATGAAAAGTCTGCCCTAAATCAGAAAGCTTTCCATTGCAGGAGGAAGTCTTTGTTTGATGGCCATCACTGAGTAAAAGCCAATTAAACTGCCCAGAGGATGATTGTGGATCGCTGCAGCAACACAACTTTCATCTGGGAATTTTTCTATAGCCTTTCCTTAGTATGATTTTTGCGAAGGCTTAAATGGCGGAGTCTCCCACTTGTTCCTTTATTCATAGGTGACATTGGAGATTGTGTCTCCTGGAGGATTAATTACCGTAAGAGGCCTCTCACCCCTGAAAGGCTTCCTATTAGGTCATGATCCAACTCAGCCTGGGTCAAGCAGGGATGCTTATACCGAGGATGCCTGCTGAGCTCTTGACAAGCAGATAGATGAGCTCTCATTTCCCCTTGTTATACTGCTAGATGCCTGAGACAGGATAGCAGAAGACAACAGGAAAGGATTGCCAAGCAGGGGGCATTGTCATAGTCCCTTCCCAGCTGTTGGCTGTTAGCAACAACATCCATTCTTTGCTGACACCGTGCTCTCCCTGGTGGAGCTAACATGGAGAAATTATTTAAACCACTTAAAGACAGTAGAATATTTAAAAGTCAAAATGCCTTCTTTCTAATTATTCCCCAGACCTCACTTAGCAATAGCTGGCTTCATGTCATACAATGTGACTCTCATGGGGTTTATAACATCCTTGGAAAACTATTAAGAAAACTGGAGGCTGAACCTGGAAGAGACTCCCCTCCCCTACATTTTACTGGACAGGGCATTTTCAATGGATTGTCTATAACATGTTTGGGGGAATTTTAGTCTATTTGTGTGTGTGTGTGTGTGTGTGTGTGTGTGTGTGTGTGTTGCTTCAGTTCACTCATGCCATTTGTAACGAAATGACCTGTGAAAAACCTGACGTAGTGGAAAGAGGCTTTTGAGCTCTTAGCCTTTCACGACTCTCTCTGACTTTCCTGGGTGCCTTGAAAAGTATTTAAAAAACACAAAAGAATTAATGAGTTGGAGGAAATCAAGACCTGGACTGTGGCATTGTCAGGAAGTTGGTAGAACGGGCTTTTGAATATGCTTTGTAATCTTGAAAATGGCATTAAGCAGCTAATGGAGTTGATAATATTAAATGCATTGCTAATCCATATACAAAATGGACACTCACTAATCAGTGGCTTGGTATATCAATTGATATGGGGAAGGTGAGTTCTTTTTATTAGGTGAGCAGAAGCAGTGATGTATGGAGGCACTAAAATGAGGGGGACAGATTAGGCTGCTCTTTGCAATTTTAATTATGGATTTTGTGAACAGAAAAATAAAATGTAGACATCTGTGACTGAGGGAATAAAGGTATTGGCAACATTTGTGGACTTTTGATCTATTCATGTTCTGTTTTTCTTTAGCTTCACAATTAGATGAAGATTCGAAGGGTAGTAAGAATTTGCATATTTCCAGTTTCTTTAATATATTAATAAGGAAGTCAATGTAGGGACAATCTTTTGATCTGATTTCTCCCTCTATTACCCACATTTCCCATAAAGAAGAAAGGTAGGAAAGAGGCTTGGTCCTAGGGCCAGCTTAGGAGACACTATATGTAGTGAATTTACTCCTTATCTCTTCGGTTTGCTTCCCTAAGCTCCTGATGTGGGAGCTGTTGCAGAAGAGTGGCAGAGGGTCTGGATTTACCAGATTTGATGTGAGCATGGCCTTCAGTGCTGACTATCAGACCTGACACCACTGCCCTGATCTTTCTAAGCACTGTTAGCGTCTGTATCCCTAATCAAGGTATAGCTTTCACCAACTCCTGAGCTGTTTTGAAGATGATTAATACAATGGTGCTTAATACAAATGAGAGAAAAATGTGAAGTACTTTGCGTACTTCTTGATATTTAGTGTGGACTGAATTTTATTTCAAAAGTTTAATATTATTTGGGTATAGCTCCTGAAGAATTCTATCACTCTTAAGGCATTTTTTTCCCCAATATGAATGTCTGGGGCTACATTGATTCTCTTGGATTTTCTTAATAATGGTATTTAGAGTATGCCAAGCTTTAACTAAAACTGGGTTTAAAAGGTCACTATATTTTACAGGTCTGTGGAAGGATATTAGTAGCTAAATACTGTGAAATGAGAAACCACAGAAGCATCAGGTGATGAGACCTCATTGAGAACTCTCCCTACGGCCAGATCCTACACATCTGCATATAGTTGGCATATAATTTACAGACGCTTCCTGTCTGTTCTGAGATATTCTCAATTTAGGCTTCAATAATGGCTCCCCTTAGGACACTAATTTCCTGAGTTTCTCTAATCTTTCTGCAGACTTTCTTCCATCTGAACTCTTTATGTTATTAATTTTATAAAACTGGAGCTGAAGACAGAAGATCATATATATATACATATGCAGTGTAAGAGGCTGGCATAAACCTTTGTGAAGACATTTTCCTTATTTATTGAAAGGTTGAATTGTTGGCCCATTGTCTTTAGGTCTTTTCAAAGCCTCCTGGGGGCTTAGAGGAATTAGATTGTAACAAGGACCAGTTGGTTAATGTTAGGGATCAGTAAAAAGATAGCAAACATTCTCAATTTAGAACTGTTCGGGGGAAAATAAATAGGCGTTTTCTTTGAAGACAGGGGTTACTGGATGTTTGTCCTATTTTTCCTTTTAAAATTTATTACTAAACATTTGCTGTTTATTTAGAGGCTAATTTCAAGTTTTTCAGAGCATCTCACACTATCAGTATTATTGATTACTTTCTGCTGGGATGCCTGTAATTCATATGCAGTTAATTAATAAAGTTTATTGAGCACTTAGTGGTAAAATAAATGGCACAAAAATAAAGAGAAAATAATAGTGATCCATCTATACTCCATTTTAATTAAGCAGGAAAAAATAAAGAACATGTTATATACCACATTTTAATATATATCCACCAAGGTTATTTAGATACACTTATCAGGCTATAAATATATAATTGGCTATAAACATTCTAGAATACAAAGTATAATATATTGAATGAAATGAAATGAAATCTAGAACTTAGCTAGGACACACAATGTCAGACAAACATCAGACAAGTAGTCAAGTGGGGATGAAGTTACCCTGAGTTTCTCTTATTAATATGATGGAAACAGAAGTTAAAGCAGGGCTATCTTTCAAATTTGGGCACTCTCTCAGTCTACTACATGGCTTTTTCCTCTATTGTGTGTCAGTGTTTTAGACAGTGTGTTTTTGTGCCTTGTCTATGGAGTTCATATTGTAGGAATGTGGCTGACATGTGGTCAGATTAATGAAGAGCATGTTTGGGCTGAGTTTAGTTAATGTATCTAGAGTTGGCCATGGCTCAGTAGTCCAGGCATGTGGTCTACAGTCGATTTGCATTTATGCTGCACTTTCACTGCCTGAGGGATCATGGTGAGACCTACATTTACCATGATGGTGGTTGAATACACATATAAATGACATCGATTCTTGGGTGATAACCCAAGAATGTGAGGAATTTAAATAGTTAAACTTTTTGCTATATGGACATATCATCATATATCAAATTCAGAAATCCCAAGTTTGGAAATCACTTTTCCTGCAAAGAAAAACATCTTCCTTCATAGCTCTTTTTACATAACTCTTAGGAATTCATATATTACTTTAATCCTGACTATTTTTGAATTTTAAATAATTTACTGTCAACTGCCAGTTTTAGGGAAAAATGCAGAACAGATACAGGCACAGAGTTTTGGAAGGGAGGCCTGGTGCCTCGCTGGGCCAGTGGGGAATTTTCAGATTTGTACGGCGGGTTGGGGAAGGTGGGAGCACAAAGCAAGCACACACCTTTCAGAGACCCACCCATGCATCCTGCAGCCTTATCTTCATAAAGATTTTTATAATGGCTCTTTGTCAAGTTCTTTCAAATGTCCTGCCAACCAATTATCGTAAAAACCTCGCTGAAAAGGTGCTATTTTTGTGGAATGCTTTCAGAGATGGCAATTGTGAACTCTGCTCCTCTCTACTGGCTCTGCCCGTGGTTGATGAAAATTGACCTTTCTTATAAAAACGGGAGGAAATAGCAGGATGGTTGGTCTGGATAGGAGGATGTGATCTTAAAAAAAATTCTCCAGTTCAAGGTTTTTACAAATTTCTCTGGAGGTTAGTGTAAGATAAGAATAGGAGAATAACTTAGAACCTATCAGGTTTCCTTTGCCTGACTGGGTAGAAGGAAGATAATGGGGATAGGGTTGGAGTTATATCTGAAAATTAGAGCTATTTCCACAGGCTTGAATCTGAATGATTTGTGTGGAATTTCCAACTTTGGCATTTCAGAATTAAAGAGAGTAAGGGCTAGTGTGTGGCCACATTTGAATCACACTCTTCATGGCAGAGATTAGGCTACAGATAAAAAGGGGTTTAAAGTGGGTTGATCCTTATGATGAGAGGAAGAACTCCCAAGTAGTAAAAATTCTGGGTCACAGGACTATTATTAACATAAAATATATGTCCCCATGAAACTGAACTTTACTTCAGAAGATAGGGGGAGGGAAAGAGAGTGCAGAAGGATGAATATTCAAACGTCACAAACTCTCAATTTTGTTGTTCAGGGTAGCAACTGTGGGCTCAATGACTGTGTGAATACATGGTGAATAGGACAGGAGACAATTTATCTTAGGAACTCATTTTATTTTATTTTATTTTATTTTTTCGTACAGAAAGATCTTAACTTGTCATGGAATAAGGAGGATAATTTTCTAGAACCTTTAGCTCAACAGAGAATCTACTAATCCATGTTTCAACTCTTTCATGTTTGAACCTGCTCCCTCTCTCCCTGTCATATATATATATACACATACATGTATATCTCTGAACATATATGTACATATGTACAATGTACACACACATATATTTATATATGTCAATATATCTATATCTATATCTATGTATTTTCTCTGTGTATTTTGTTCCCTGGAGGCTAGATCAATTTATTTTTGCAAGTTTTCCTTTTATAATGAAGCTAAATACCCTATTACTTTTTTACATTTCTCATTCTAAATATGTATGACAGATACTACTTTGTTAGACTACAAAGAATGGCATTTTAAATTCTTTTTATTCCAAGAGGAGGCTGTAAACAGTATGTGGCCTATAATCTAAAGACAAATGTTTGTTTACCATTATGTTAGCATGAATATATTTCCTCAGAGGTGCATTGTGATTCTGAGTCATTTATTGATCTATTTATTTACTTGCTTACTTACTTACATACCCCTATATTATGGCCATAAAAACAAAAAAAAATTATTTTATCATGTCTAAGCCTACGAGGGTAACGTCATCTGTTATGTATTTCAGACGAGCTCCTTTTCATTTATGTAGAAAGTAAACTTTCTTTTTGTGGAAAGGAAGGAAAATTAGTGAGTAAGGCATTCCCATGTACACAGGAGCTTCATTAATTTTTGATCATTGTACTTTGCTTCTGTTTGACTTTGTTCAAGTCGGTTAAGCGCTTGGGGACTCTTTCCTCATCTGTACAATAAGGGACTGCACTAAGTGGTCCCTCAGGTCCTTCTAAAATTCTGTGATTTTATGACTGAACATTGTTCAAAGTACTTTTATATTCATGATTGTATTTGATTCCCCGACTGCCCAGTAAGAAAGAGAATATCACTGGCATATTACAAATGAAGGGCTTAACTACAGCGGGGTTGCTTGTTTGTCCAAAGTCACCCTGAATCAGAGCTAATGTTAGGCTAGGCCTGCCCTTGTGCATTCAAACTCTGTTCCTGGGCTTCCTGTTAGCTTGCCTCTAGTGATGTCAGAGATTCCCCATCTGGAAGCCATGCTTACTGCATAGGCCCTAGGGCCTGGCCGAGAGAAACTTGGGAAGAACGGCAAGCACCTTATCAGAATACTCTGGGGATGGGGGTGGGGCAGGGGAGAAGATACCAAAACAACCCAAACAAGCAACCCCACCCAAAACAAAATGAAAGAAAACAACCCCAAACAAACAAACAAACAAACAAACCCTATTCCAGGCCAAAACAGGGAAGCTGTTCACTGAACGCTTTTTCTCAGTCCCATATAAAGGAAAATGTTGGTGTCAAAGGCATCACTTCTTATCCACAACAGTCCATATTACCTCTTGGGGGCAATAATCTACTAAACACGAATCCACTGAAGAAAAGAACCTCTCTTAGCAGAGGGTTTCCCAAAGGCTTGGAAAACTCCGAAAGTAGTTGATAAAGCTACTCCAGGGTCCCAGCTTCTGGGTGTCACGGACAGGAAACAGAGCCAGTTCCCTTCAGTGGAGCATCTCCATGTGCACTGCGTGCAAAGGGACTGCTTCCTATTAGTATTATATATTTTAGGGAAAGACGTGGCTAAGAGCTGCTTTTCCAGCCATGGTGTTTAGATATGGTGTATCTGATGATCCTTTTGTTTCTTTCTTAGAATAAACTATAACCAGAGTTTCAGAGACCAACCTGTGGATTGACCCTTCTGTGTAATGAAGTCGTGGCCTGTATTTTTTTTTTTTTAACAACACCCCTGCTCCTCATCCCTCCCCATCCCATGCTGCCAACTTCTAACCACAATAGTGACTCTGTGCTTGTCTGTTTAGTCCTATGTGTGAATGAAATGTGGAAATGACCATCCCTGCACCAGCTGGTTGCCCTCCCCTTTCCCTTGATCTTGACCACTCATGGAAGCAGGACCAGTAAGGGACCTTCAATTAAAAAAAAAACAACAATAAAAAGGCTAATTAAAAACATCAATAAAAGAAGTGATGGCTATCAAGTGTTTAGAACTGTGCAGCTCTCCCAACCAAGACTTGAAAACCAAGGACAGCAGCGGGGTTTCGCCATGCCATCTAAGTTAGTTGCTTCAGTGTACTACACACAGGCTGTGTTCTCCATCAGAAGTGTCCAGGAATGTCTTTTCCCTACTGCTATTGATCTTTGTCATGGTGACTATTTGTCTGTACTCCTGACAGGTTGACAGTCAGATGACATTGCTTCTGTCCTTTTGTACACCCTGGTATCTCAGACTGGAGCGGGAATGGCTAGAATCAGCTAAAAATCCACTTAAATAATTATCGTCTTAAAGGGATTTATCCAGATTGCTTGTTATTGTATTTATTATTGCATCTGGGCCAAACACCTTAATTTCCTCTGCCTAACTTTAGTTCTGTTTTAACCTGTGTGCTTGCTTATGCTGTGTTTTCTGTATATGTAAGCTCATTTCTCAGCTATCATATTCTAAAGTCATTTTGAGGCCTCATCAGTGACTGGAAGTAGACACTGGAATGTTGCACTGTCCGAGGAGCAAGGGGGCTGCCGACCCCAGTGATGACAGACCTTCCTTTTAACTTCTTGAACCAATATGGCAAATCTATATGAATCAAGCCCCAAAGAATACACATTTTCATTGTGGGCAGGATGTCATTTCCTCTTCATAAGCTACTCTGATTTCATTTTCCACATGAGCTGCTGCAGGTATATGGAGCCCACATTAAATTACTAAGGAGTTTGATGAATACCTGGACCATCAATGAGTGGACAGCTCATGAGTCAATCTTTTAAGGGCCCTCTGTGACTACATAGAATCCAAAAGCAGGGTTTCTAATGATGGATAGCCAATTAGCAGTGACACCAAACTTTTTGAATTCTCACTGTTGCTTTGTCAAAGTCTGAAGCTCTGCTTCATTTATTTTCATCCTTGTGACTGGGATTGTGAGAGGATTTGGGTGGAAATGAAAATCAAGTACGAAGAGATAGTCTTCTAGTTGTTGCACGTGCTACTGTTTTTCAACTTTAGAACTGATGTGAGCAATTCTCATGTCAAGTTTTCATCTGGTAGATGGAGTGCTAAAGGGCACAGAAAAGCAAAGCTTTCTGGACACACATACACATATACACACACATGCACATACACACACACACACACACACACACACATGCACATACACACACACACACACACACACACACACACACACACACACACACACACTCCATATCACAATTGGGATATATACAGAAAAGAAAAAGAAGAAAAATCTACCGCACCCCTTTAGAAAATAACCTCATGCAAGCATAGTGAACATCTTATTGGCTTCTTAGCTTTGTCTTACGGTTATCTCTCTTCTTCCTGTACATAAAAGCACACTAACTCCTGTAGGTCTAAACTCAACTACAAAAGATAGCATGTATACTGTAAACTGTTTTGTGATGAGCTTTCAGGGTTGTTTGTTATACTGTGAAGATGTCCCCAGCTTCCCCAGATCATAACAAGTGCTAATATATATATAATTTGCATAGTTGTATAGTGGCTCACAGGGTTCTACATAATCTACTTAAACTAGCTATTTTAGTTATTTTTCTTTTACAGTGACAAAGCTCTATGAACAAGGCAACACATTAAAAATGGACTTATTTAGAGGTCTTCTAACAGTTTCAGTGGGGGGAGGGCCCTGGTCATTATGGTTTGGAGTGTGGCAGCATGCAGTCAGACTTGGAGGTGGAGCAGTAGATGGGAGTTTACATATGATCCACATGTGAGAGATAATAAGCAAGAGAGAGAGAGGGGGGAGGGAGAGAGAGAGACAGAGAGAGAGAGAGACAGAGAGAGAGAGACAGAGAGACAGAGAGACAGAGAGATAGAGATACACAACACATACAGAGACAAAAACAGAGAGATACACAGAGAGCAAGCATACATAGAGATACATAGCAAGTTACATAGCAATATGATACATAGAGATACATAGCAAGACACATAGAGAGTACTAGCTAACTGGGAATGGCATGGGCTTTTTGAAACCAAAAAAGCCCACCCCTATTGACATGCCTCCTGAAACAAGGTCACATTCCATAATCCTCCTTAAACATTTCTTCTAACCTAGGACAAACATCAAATCTATGAGCCCACCGGGGACATTCTCTTCCCATTGACCAGTTCTAGTCATTTACAGTTTTCTTCTAGTTTGCTTCCATGTAAGCCTGCGCTTTTCCACTTTTCTTTTTTCCAACTTCCTTTTCAGACCTGTCTTTCTGCTTTTAGTATATTATCTACTTTCTAGCCTCTTTCTCCCTTTCCTTGCAGTTGGATTTCAGGATAAGTGCATTATTAAACTATGGCCACACTGTCCATTTCGGCAATGTTCCTTCTCACAAGCTGAGCAGGATGCACGTGGCCAGGCTGGTGTGTGAGAATGGAACTGGTAATGAGGGCAGGGAGGCAGATGGCAAGCCTTGCCTCTGGCATCCTCCCTCCTTGGGAGACCATTCTGGGACATAAAAGACATGCTGGTTTGGGGTAGAGATATCAAGTATGGTTTTACTGCTGTGCTGTTCTCTTTGCTTAAGTTTTACCTCTTAGGACTCCTACTTTGATAATCTTTAAAGTCCAGTTGTTTAAATCTTGTTGAGAGTACTTGCTCTGGAGTGCCGAGCCTGATTCCCAGTCTCACCTTGCCTTCCTACAGGCTCCAGTTAAAGCTTATTGCCTGGTCTTCCTAGAAGTCTCAGGGACTTTGTTCTGTCCTATTGTTGTCCTATAACTGGGATCCTTCTGTTCTACAACCAAGCCTCAGAACTTTGCCATGAGGCTCTGGTACAAATGTAACAGAACACTCTGGAAGATTTGATGTTGGCAAATAAGTACAAATTTGATTGTGAACCACAATTAAAGAAACCCATGGATTGGAGATCTTTCATAAGAATTGAAAATTGCTAGGCTGAAAGCCAACTGTCCCACAAACGTGTCCTCTATGAATCCCTTGAAGTGAATGTCTCCCCTTCTGTCTCCTTCAGTTGGAAAGTGCTAAAGACTGGCAGTTAAGCCATAACATTCTTCTTTGGTTGATAGTTTCTTTGCAGTATGATAGTTTTATGGTACCTTTATTTCTTCACTCTCATTGTTTACTTTTCCATGGGAACAAGATCAGGTAACACATATATAGCTTCTGAGGGCTAACATGTATAAGTTGCTAAGGATTGCTATACCATCTGATCAAAGCAGAACATAGTCACATTTGGAATGAGGACTCTGCCAGCATTTGTGGGTTTTTTTTTTATGGCATTGATCTTTAGCTTTTTTTTTTTTTTTTTTTAAATTACACTCCACATCCAGGTTTTATATTTCTTCTCAATGTCCCCAGTGTCCCCAGTTTCCCTTCATCTTTGCTTCTAACATTATTTTTGTTTCTTGGCTGTTGGGACAATCAGCATGTGGGAGGGTGACTTATTGACAGTGTTATCACTTCTTTTTTTAAATCTTTTTTAAATTTTTTATTGATTTAAGTTTTATTGCATTATAATGAGAAAAGATACATGATTTCAATTTATCTGAATTTGTTAACATTTAAAAACATATTTTAAGTAAATAGAATTAAATCACATTCTTGTTTCCTTTTTGTACCCCAACTCCTCCCAGAGACCTCCCTTCAATACCTACAATACCTTTTTTGTCATATTCTTTAAAATTTATGAAATATTATAACAATAAAAATGAGTATTATAAATATTGTTTGATATAAAACAATAATCAATTTAAAAGTCTTATATAGATGCTTGTCTTACAGCAATACTGAAAATACATATGTTTTTCTCAATATAAATTTTAAATGACTCCAAACATATTAACTGTATATTTCAAAATAATATATTACTACTAGTATTTTTTAAATGAACATAAATATATAAAGTCTTTTTGTTTGGTTGTTTGCTTTGTATTTAGTAGAGCTTAAAATCTTGGCTCTTACTGTGGTACAAGCCCAAAATAAGAACAATTTTTAGACGTTGGAGTTCATTGCAATAAGGCTGTACTTCAATGACCCACACATCACCAAAGGATTTTACCTCCATCTTAGCTAAGCTGAGAGTTGACAGTTCTGCTGCGCCAAGGAATGAATTGTAGGCAAGATTTTTGGATACAGACTTCCTGGTATGATCAAAGCTAATCGACTTGAGTGTGTGACTTTATTCTCAGCCCACAGAGAACAGGTTACATTCATTTATTAAATGGTGTGTGTATTAAGATGGTCTATCCATAAAGTCATTTACCAACTGTTTCAATGAACAATGGTTCTGCTTGGAGAGTGGCACAGACATTAGGTGAGGGTAAAAATCTGGTTCATTGCCTGTGAAAATTTGGAAAAGCATTCATCTCAGAAAAAGAGTAACTTATAAAAGTCCTCTTTTTCAAACTTGATACAATAGTTACAAATGTCAAGCAAAGCATTCAGTCTCACTCTTTGTTGTTCTCTTACAAGCCACCTCCCAAGTTAATCCTCTATGTTTCTTTTGGGTGTATAAATACTTTTGAAATATGTAAGCTGTTCTGAAAACCATGCTATAGTGTAAAAACATGAAGTAAAGAATCCTACTAATAGAGAAGCTAAGATAGAAGAAGCAAGATTTCAAGACCATTATGTGGTACACAGCAAGACACTGTCAGGTACAAACAAACAGAAAGTGTATATGGATTGTACAATATTGGACCTACTTCTCCAATTACCAAATTAGAGAGACCATTGGGTGACAGTCAACAAATTTCTAATTCCTCATATTTTTGGATTTCAATCAATTAGGATATTTTGGTAATATTAATTTTCATATTAAGATATTAAGAAAAAGTAATTGTTACTTCCTGTTATTTTTGTTGTAAGAGGTGGAATAGGTTTGTGTGGGTTTGTTGAAACATTACTTTCTTGCTTCTTCTAGGGTGTAGTTTTGCTCCTTATGTTGGTGTTTTCCATCTGTTATCCCTTGTAGGGCTGGATTTGTGGAAAGATATTGTGTAAATTTTTTTTGTCATGGAATATCTTGTTTTCTCCATCTATGATAATTGAGAGTTTTGCTAGGTATAGTAGCCTGGGCTGGCATTTGTGTTCATGTACAGTCTGTATAACATCTGCCCAGGATCTCCTAGCTTTCGTAGTCTCTGCTGAGAAGTCTGGTGTAATTCTGATAGGCCTGCCTTTATATGTTACTTGACCTTTTTCCCTTACTGCTTTTAAAATTCTTTCTTAGTTTAGTGCATTTGGTGTTTTGATTATTATGTGATGGGAGGAATTTCTTTTCTGATCCAGTCTATTTGGAGTTCTGTAGGCTTCTTGTATGTTCATGGGCATCTCTTTCTTTAGGTTAGGGAAGTTTTCTTCTATAATTTTGTTGAAGATATTTACTGGCCCATTACATTGGGAATCTTCACTCTCTTCTATACCTGTTATCCTTAGGTTTGGTCTTCTCATTGAGTCCTGGATTTCCTGGATGTTTTTTGGGTTAGGAGCTTTTTGCTTTTTGCATTTCCTTTGACTGTTGTGTCAATGTTTTCTATGGTGTCTTCTGCCCCTGAGATTCTCTCTTCTATCTTTTGTATTCTGTTGGTGATGCTTGCATCTATGACTCCTGATCTCTTTCCTAGGTTTTGTATCTCCAGGGTTGTCTCTCTTTCTGATTGCTTTATTGTTTCTAGTCCCATTTCTTACTGTGTGTGTGTGTGTGTGTGTGTGTGTGTGTGTGTCTAAAGTCACCTTTTGAACCTGAAATATTTATGAATTTCTCATTCTGAAGAAAGTTAATTTCTTCTCCTGTTCTGTCTGTGCTTCAAGGACATTCATGGACCTCTTATGATGCCTCCTGCCTTTGGCAGCACCTTTTAGTGAACATTTATTTGGTGGAACTTCCACAACCTCTGCAGTTCAGTGAAATCTGTCCATATGTCCCTTCCTTAGTTTCTCATTAATTTTTCCAAACATATTCTTTCCAAGTATCTGACTACCCTGCCTGGGATAGCAGTATCAGTTAATGTGGAATATTTAAGGAATAAATTATGATTTTTTTCTTTTATCAACCTGCCTTCTTCCCTCAGGCACATCTATATTTTTCCCTATGCTTTCCAATTGTTTTAGTTCACAATGCATTTTAGTGCTCCTAATATAAGATATGACCTTTGACCCACTGCCTTGGTAACTTGAATTATTTTTTTTAAATTTAGACCAAATTTATTTTCTTCTATTTAACCTGACTCCAATCTTAGCTTGCCTTCAGTTACTTTGATTTCCCCACCCCCTATATTTATGTTTGAGGTTGATTCATTAACATATAACCCATTAACACATAAGATAATATTTTAGTTTTAATAATCATTACTGTACTCCTCTTTTGTCTATTTTTAGTGATATTTCACATTAACTTTCCTCAAATCTGACACACGTAAGTAACACAACATGCATTAGTTATCTTTCTCATATAACCTACGGAGCATGTCACAAAAACCATAGTTTCCGTTAGGAAAAAAAAAAAAACCTAAGAAATCTTCTGTGGTTAAGATCTATGCCCCAGAGCTTGTAGGGAGTAAACCACCAACCAAAGAGTATACATGGAGGGATCCATGGCTCTAGATACACATGTAGCAGAGGATTGCATTATTTGGCATCAATGAGAGGGGAGGCCCTTGGTCTTGTGGAAGTTTGATGCCCCAGCATAGGAGGAGGATGTTGGAGCAGTGAGAAGGGAGTTAGTGAGTGGGTGAGTGGGTGGGAAGCACCCTCTTAGAGGCAAAGGGGAGGGAGAATGGGATGGGAGGGCTACAGAGAAGAGACTGGGAAGAGGGACAACATTTGAAATATAAATAAATATAATGCCCTCCCCGCAAAAATCTAACAAGGCAGACGATATTCCCTGAGTTGATAAGAGCAGGTCACAGCCCTTGTCTTTGACCCAGATTTATTGGGATTAGAAAAATTGTCCAAGGGCTTCATTCCAAATGCTGGCACCTCAACTCAGCATGTTTGCACTGCTGTCAGATGTGAGGTTGGTACCCGAGTGTTGGTCCATGTAAGCCACATCCCAAAACATATTGTTAGGGAGCAGGTGGACATTCCTTTTCTTCTCTCTTGGTTCTAAAGTAGAGAAGACAAAGTGAGGTAAAACTCTGAATAATTCCCACTCTTTCTGAATTGGGATAGTAAATTTCCACAGTTCCCATAAACAACTGAACAAAAAGAGAAAGAAATACACTTAGCCTGTAGGAGGCTGGTGTAGACTCTGTCTGTCTGTCTGTCTGTCTGTCTGTCTGTCTGTCTGTCTGTCTCACTCTTTTAGCTTCTTTGTAATTTGTTGCAGGTGACTACTTTCTTCGGTGTTTGTTCTAAGTGGTCAAGCTGAGCCATCCCAGCCTATGAACCTGCATTTGTTTGACATGGAGATAATCAAGGAGACAGCAGTAATTCTCCTGACATTTTAGACTTTCGCTATCAGAATATATTTACTTATTATCTACAAAGTAGATGGTACCAAAATAATTAAAATAGGAACATGCAATTGTGTTTAATTTTTATCACATTTTTAATGGGCTCCTTAAATATAACTCTAGGTTCAATGGTACCTTAGTGCTTGAGCTAGACCAGTGATTCTTAATAGGAGTCACCTCCTGATTCAGGGATAGTAGAGAGGTGATGGCTATATCAGAGTCACACGGAGGAGCATTTGAAGCACTATCTTAAGGAAGCCTGATTTCAGGATTGAACTGTGACCTCCACGTAGTCACTATTCTTCTGTCTCTCATCTATAGTATAGAAGATAAATGTTGAGACCTGTAGAAGCATATTGCCCATCAGATCTTCATTGTAATTCTTTGTTTAATTGTCTGATTCCACATTCATGTAATGGCATGGGTCGTGTCTATCTTAGTAATCATTAATCTTATTAACTACGCATAGCCTTCCTAATAATTTGAATCTCATCGCTGCACATGTAGCTGATATTGGCTCAACATATGTTGAATGACCAAGAGGATACAAGATGATGAAGAGCACTGTAGCTTGGGATTTCTCTGAAGGTGAAGTTGGGTTATCTATTTAGAAATCACCTTGCATAGCTGATTACAAATGTATTCCATTGCCTCCTCTCCTTCAAAAGATCATCATAAGAAAATGCTCATTACGTGAAAACTCCATTGTATAAATATAACTGAAAATATAAAGGAAAATGGCTCTATGCACAATTTCACCATATTTAAAAATGAGGGTACAAACTTCAGGAAAAAAAAATCAGAAATAGTCAACTATAGTAAATATAGAATGAATAATGTAGTAGTTAATACTTCACAAGAGGTATATACATTATAAAACACATCAGGTAAAGAAGAAAACCCAACAGCTTTGGAGATCAGAATATGTGAAATGTGAAAAAAGTTTGAATAAAGGATCCAATGTTGGGCCTGATGAGATAATAAGGTTATCATCACTGCAGGGTGCTTGCCACCAACCCTGATGGCCTGGGTTAGATCCCTGGGACCCACGTGGTGAAAGGAAGGAACAGACTCTGGCAAGCTGTCCTCTGACGTGTTCTTCAGCATGCACAAATGAGCAATCCTGACAAAAAAGGACCCAGAATATGTATAATTGGAGCTTCTGAACAAGTAACTAAGAAAGCAGGAAAAAATCATAATAGTAAAAATTAACAAAATTTCCCAAGGAAACAGAAAACCTGAGAGTTTTGAAATACATATTGAAACGTGCAGCCCAGAGTGACAATCAGGAGCAACTGATGCCGACATATGTGCTAGTAAATCCTGGTGGGAAAAAAAAAAAGACCCTCATTTGCATATCTTAATAAAACAAGAAGTGAGTTAAAGGGAAAAATAATTAGATTTTTATCATACTTTTTTTGATGGCAATTCTCTATACCAGAAGAAAATGGAGAAATGTATTTAAGGAATTCAAAGAAGGAAAATCTGACACAAAGATATTTGGATATTGATAAAATTACTTTCGAGCACATGGGCACAGATTATTGGCAACACACCCTAGCCCATAGAGTGCAGTCCCCAGATTTTCCTGAGGGAAGCTACTAGAGAACAAAGCTCATGTAGTAAAACCTTTAGAGAGAGAAGGGCATAGGGACGCTTGGAGATCACTGAGCATGTAGGCATTTGGAGAACAAACCTTAAATGTGGGTTACAAGGAAGAAAGTCTCCTTGAAACAATATATTAAAATATATATATATATATATATATATATATATATATATATATAT
>JADRCD010235900.1:0-13154 GCA_019843815.1 Montemys delectorum
CCCTCAGTGAAACACGATCCAGCTTGTCACTTTTCTATTTTTCTTCTGTGCTCTCCAAGCCCCCAACGCTTGATCCTTAATGCCCCTCAGATCCTGATCCTCTCGCGTATTAACAGAGGATTGAAAAGAAGGAAAGCAATCCCTTGGCATGGAGACATTAAAGTGACAGTGCTATTCAATGGGCACTTGATGCAGGATGATTTGGCGAAGCAGACTTCTTCCCACTGGAGTCATTCACATCATCTCTTCGCAAACACGCAGCTTCCTATCCAGCGAGGAAAAACACTGAGGCTGCTAGAAAGGAGAGACCAAACCTTCCCCTAAAGGTGTTTTCAGAGATGCTGTAGTAGTATTAGGCATGCAATCACACACTATGCAAATAGTCCGCGACTTCCTAAATGGGAGTGCAGCTGTTTGGCTTCCACATCCACCCTTTCTCAGTCTCTCTCCAATCTACCCACCTTCCTTTTGCAGAAAAGACATTTCTCTGCCACCGCTGGCCACCCCTGCCCACACCCCGATCTTATACAGAAGAGCACCGAAATGTCCTGCACCCTCCACGCGATGAAGTGTTTCCTCGGGCAAGAGAAACAGCAGCACTAGAAATTATATAACTCTCGAATTTGGCTTGCCTAAGACATGGAGACTGGAGGGTCGGGGGTTGTGGGTCTGGCAGACGCTGCTGGGCATTTCACGTGCACGGAAGCGCTCCTGGCCTCCTCGCAGCACCCTCCACCCCTGAAACACTGGCCGACCAGGGCTCTTCAGGGGAGCAAGGGAAGGGGAGATTTCTAACTGGATCCTTTCCAAACGGGGCTTGAGGGTGGACTATGGGGACTGAAGACCGGAGAGAGCAGGCTAGCCGGTGCTGCTGTGGCTGCGCCGGGAGGCGGGCTGGAGGCCCTCCTCTGAGGAGGAACCCAAGAAGCCACAGCCTCAAAACACACCGACCAGGCCGAAGGAACTACCAGGGCTCGGCTACCCCAGCCTCCCTGAGAAGAGAGCGCGCAGCAACAGGCCTGCGCCCGAACTGCCCCTGGTTCCCTTCAGGTTGGCCAGGCTGACAAATTGGCAGAGGACAAGGCAAGGCTGGCTAGGGGCGGGCCCCTGGGGCCCTGAGCCTTCCTCGGAGCCAATGAGCGATCGCAGTTTTGGGACGCCACGCCCAATCTCCGCCCGGCTGGAGGGTGCGGCTTTTGACTGGGTGAGGGGCGTACCCGACTAAAGGTAGGCGCTGTCAGCCAGCTGCAAGTCCCGCCCCAGGCACTCCCGCCACACCCTCCTGTCAGTCACGTGAGGTGCCAAGATGGCGGCGTCCGAGCGACCAAGCTGGTCTGAACCGAAGGATGCTGGTGTGGTGCAGGAGGGAAATAGGAGAGCGCCCCAGGTAGGCGGAAATCTAGGGTGGTGTGGGTCGCTTCCTCCGAGATGACGCACGTGAAGGATTTGAGCAAATAGAGAACTGGTCCCGACTTTATGCAAGGTGTAATCAAATCTCTTAGTTCCTAACAACGTAGACCTGAAGTCTACGCCGGATTAAATGTAGCTTGTTTCTCTTCCTCAAGGACCTTTTTACAAACAAGACTTTTCTTCAATTACAAATACTTTATCGCCCCTCTCTCTCTCATTCAGTTTAAGTGTCCTGCCTTTTATTGATTTGGTGTGTCCTGACTGAACGCCAGGTTATGATGGATTCTTGAATGCATCCACTCTTTTGATTACCTGAGAACCTAATATACACCACGGCTGGATAAAACATGTGAGAATGTTGAATAAAATTCTGAAGGTCAACTAATACTAAAAACACAACACACAAACACTTTGCAGACTATACGCCCACACAAATGCACTTACTTGTATAAGGATGGTGATCTGATCAGTTGAGTGACTTTGAACTTCCTTAACTCTTAAATTAAAAATTGGTTGTGGCAAAAATCTTCATTTTCAGTTCTTGCTGAAAGACTTCCTGGGAATCTGAGGATGGAGTACTTACCATGCATGAAGCCCAGGCTTCTATCCCAACAGCACAAAAATAAGTTAAAAAAAAAATCTCTGGGCAAGTTAATAATATATATCTCCTTAATTAAAGAGAGTGTAGTGAAAACCTTGCAAATGCCAGATGCCAAAAATATTTGCTATTGCTTTTGATTATTTCAATATTGACTGTCCTGCAGCCATAATTATGGGTACCTCTTTCCCCAGAGCTATTTCAAAGGCCTGGAAATTTTCTGTGGGTGGTGAAGAAGGTTGTCTAGGGAATTGGATGAGAAGAGAACAAAAATTTTCTAAGGTTTTTTGATTAGCCATGATGCTATTGCTATCTGCCTTCATAGTTTACTAGGTGGATTGGGCAGAGAACCCTCCTTAGAGAATACTATCTCTTCTTTCATTTTTCCATTTGGATAGCAGAAGGGGAAGGAGCAAAAGATTTAAGTCTAGTCCCTAAAAAAAATAATTTGTAAAGTATTTTATGCCCGTTAACACCCCCCCCCCCATCTTTCTCAGCTATCTTAAGAAAAGGAACTGACTTAAATGCTTGTATTAAGGCAGAAATACTGGTCCTTTGATCAGTTGTATATCACCTTAAGAAAATCAAGGAACCCAAACTTTGCATGTGTCATCTGTAGTGAGCCTTTGACTTTATTACTTTTCATGGATTAATCTAGAAAATGTAGAGCAAAAAATAAAAAGCACTGAACTTTGAATCAGTAGACATCTCACTGGTGAAATAAGTAAGTACTTACAACCAAAAATTTGGATTTGCAGGAAGTGTCCATATATCCTTGTTTGAATGAAATGAAATACTCTTAAGGTACATAATGTCACAGTACCAGAGGATTTAACATTGTTTCCACAAACACCCAAACGTCGTATGTATAGCCAGAAACTCAAAAAGGAATTTGGAATTTGTTTTTTAATCTCTTGGTGAAGCCCTTATATTCTTTTAATGTGGGCAACTATTGGCTTATCACATGGGACACAGGGTCCTGACAAACCCTGAGTTCATTCCCTTGATCCAGGCTTCACATTATAACACATAGCTATTTCTGACAAAGACCCTGCTTTCTACCCTGGGCCCTACTAGAAAACTGAATTGCAACATAAAGTCCAAGATAACTGCAGTGCACTCCTCTTCCCAGGCTGGAACAGTACCCATCTCTGATTTGTTATTGTTGTTGTTTCTCTATTTTTCAAAGCACTTTCTGCTCTCTCCTACCTACCCTTAGCCCCAAAATAATCTTCCAAACAGACTCAGGCGTTCAGGAGAAAAGATAAGTGCAGTGGTTTGAATAGGAATGGAACCCATAGACTCACAGATTTGAATGCTTGGCTCATAGGGAGTGGCACTATTAGGTGTGGCCTTGTAGGAAGAAGTTTGTCACTGTGAGGGAGTGGGCTTTGAGGCTTCCTGTGCTCCAGCTATACCCAGTGTGACACACAGTCTCCTGCTGCCTTCAGATCAAGCCTGCCTACATGCCACCATGTTTACCTCCATGATGAAAATGAACTAAACCTCTGAAACTGTCAGTCAGCACTAACCCTCTGAAGCTGAAAGCCAGCCCCAATTAAATGTTTTTCTTTATAAGAGTTGCCTTGGTCATGGTTTCTCTACACAGGAGTAAAACCCTAAGACAAAGATAGATCTTTGTCAACATGCAGGTCTTATTTCTGCTGTTACTTCAAGAGGATTAAAAAAGCAGGGCCTTCTACTCTTTTGGAATGAACAGAGGAAGCTATGCTGTAATAGGAAAACAAAATCACCATCTCAGTAGCAAGACAAGCTTTCTGAAACTCAGTTTTCTAATCTATTGTCTTAGTCGTTGTTCTAATGCTGTGAAAAGACACACTTACCACAGCAACTCTTAGAAAATAGCATTTAGTTCAAGACTTGCTTATAGCTTCAAAGGGTTAGTCCATTATCATTTTAACAGCCCTGAAGCTGAAAAATTATATCCTGATCCACAGGCAGCAGAGGCAGGCAGGCAGGCAGGCAGGCAGGCAGACAGACAGACAGACAGGCAGGCAGACAGGCAGGCAGAGGCAGGCAGACAGGCAGGCAGACAGGCAGGCAGGCAGACAAAGAGACAGAGAAGTACCTGACCTGGCATAGGTTTTTGAAATCTCAAAGCCCATGCCCAGTAAAATACTTCCTCAGACAAAGCCACAGCCCCTAGTCCTTCTAAATCCTCATATAATGCCATGGTTCCTCCCTGATGACTAAGCATCCAAATATATGAGCCTTCATATGTAAACACAGAAATATTCATTTTCCCAATTTTATGTAACTCAAAAAAAAAAAAAAACCCCATCTCTTAACAGTTAAGAGCCCAGTAAATGTTGATTGAATTGGTTTTTTAAAATATGTGAAAGCAGATAACACAGTACCTAGAACATTCCTAGACTCTAAAAGTACTTAGTCTGAATATAGTTTTATAAAGTTTTATTTAATATTAGTGTAGTTAGCTATTATGACTCTGGAATTTTGTGTTTTCCAGGACATCAAGACGACACTTTATAAACATGGTCAGCTGATTCCTTCTATAGGAGATGCAAAGTTCAGAAGCCCAATGATCTCTGAAATTATAGAAAAGTTTGAATATAATATAAATGACAAGTAAGAGACATGGTGATAACTGATTCAATGACTTTACTTGCCCATCCTTCCTATTCCCAGTCTCTGAGGGTTAAGAAACTACTTACTTTTTTTGCTTCTGTTTGTTGCCTAAAAAGTTTTATTTCCTGGGTAATGTCACTGTGTAACATTTTGCCAAAATGTCTTCCTTTAGGCTTTCAGTTTCCCTTGCAGTTACTCTGCTTCCAATGGCAGCCTGAATTGCTATCTTAAACAGTTGTCTAAGAAGAGAATCTTCTAGATCAGTGGTTCTCAACCTACGAGGCATGCCCCCTTTGGGAGTTGCATCTCAGATATTCTGCGTATCACATGTTTATATTACAATTCATAACAATAACAAAATTGTAGTTGAGAAGTAGCAACAGAATAATTTTATGTTATAGGATCACCAAAACAAGAGGAACTGTATTAAAGGATCACAGCATTAGAAAGGCTGAGAGCCACTGGTCTAGATATTTACATATGCGGATGATGGGTTGAGGAAAATTGGCAACAATGAAGTTGCCAATTAAGAAGAATTAAGTAAAACCAAATATGGCAGATCTCGTTCACTGAAGTGTTATAAACCACAAACAAATTATTTTAGTAGTATCTGGGTCAATTCACAAGTAGTTGTTTTCTAGATAGGCTAACTATGTGAACTAGCTTTTTTTCTAAATGATCTTAATTTTTTTTCCTTTGAGAAAATTTATTGTTATTATTTTAATAACAAGAAAATTAGATGCTGGGTAAGTATGTGACTCATTTCAAGAATGTTATGTTAAACTTTTTTCTTTGTTCCTGTTAGGACTTTAAATATACCTGGAACTTTAGTCTTTGGAACAACTAGTGGTTTGTCTGGCCTAATGGCAAACTTAGTTTTCAGAAACAGTTTCAAGGTTAAATATGAAGCTTTGAAGACCTATGCATCCTTGACTACACTTCCATGTTTGGCTACCATCATTACTTACAAGCTCTTTGTAACTGATGCTTTGCAATCAGGTAAATTTAAATTCATCAATGTATAATGTAGCTATAACAAATTAAAGTTACTCATTAACAAATGTTTATAATACTCAAACACTTGTATATTGTTTTATATATATTTCTTAGCTTTCTCTACACAGTGTAGTTCTAATCATGCAAGACAAGTGATACTCTCCATAGACCTGGAATTAGGAGTGGCTTTGAACCACCATGTTGGAATGGAACCTGGGTCCTCTGTAAGAGCAGCAAGTGCACTTACTTAGTGCTAATCTATAACTCCAGCCCCTCTAATCGTTTGTCTTTCTAACTACTTTCTTTTCTAGTATACTGACTAAAAGCATGCTTGTGTGATAGCATTCTCTCTCTCCTCTCTCTCTCTCTCTCTCCTCTCTCTTTTTTCAAGACAGAGTTTCTATGTGTAGCCGTGGCTGTTCTGGAACTTGCTGTGTAGACCAGGGTGACTTCAAACTAGACCCTCCTGCCTCTCCCTTTCTAGTGCTGGGACGAAAGGCATGTGACACCATGCTCACCCAGAGGTCTCTTTTTAATGACAGTTATATTCCTGGTGACTAGTATATATACCTGACACAGAGTAAAAAATACTATGTGTCCAAGTAGGTGGCGTGGCGTGATTCTTTAATATTCTTGCTGTGACATTGCTTCTGTAAACAGCACACAGAAGGGTAATCCCAGCATTTGGGAGGCAGAGGCATTTGAATATCTGTGAGTCTGAGGTCAGCCTAGTCTACGAGTTCCTGGACAGCCAGGGCTGTTACCCAGAGATGCTTTGTCTCGAAAAGTAAAATAAAACAAAAAAAAGCACACATAAATGGTAATTCTCCATATGCAATAAAGAGTTTCAAAACAAGATTCAGTTAGGCCTGTTATGTACCAGGCTTTGAATTCCTAATATTCTATCTACTGTTTACCTGTGGTTTCAAACAGCAAAGTAAGTAGACAGCTTCATTTTAATAGTTATCCTAAATCTTACAGGGAAGCTAACTTTTCTCTCACTTTCTAGGTAGCATAAGCAAGGAAAACTGTATTCTGAGAAGTGCTCTGATTGGCGTAGCATGTGGTGTTTCATATCCCAGTGCTTTGGCATTCTATAAAAATGGATGTTTGGCAGTTAAGTAAGTCTATCCATTCCTTCCCTTTCTCTTTTCTTTATTCTTGTTCACCTGATCCCCACACCTCCCCCTTTCTGTGTGTGTGTGTGTGTGTGTGTGTGTGTGTGTGTGTGTGTGTGTGGTGTGCGCGCGCACACATGCATGCACACGTGAGTGCAAGTTGGGTTCTAAGGATCAAACTTTGGTCCCCACAGTTGTGTGGCAAGCATTTTACTGACTGAACTATCTTCCCAGCCCTTTCTCCTATTCCTTCCTTTTTTTTTATTGAGGGAGTGGTGCTGATCAATTCTTCTTTTTCTTTAGCTACAGGCTAATCAAAACAAAATAGCCTACTAGTATTTGATGTTGTTATCTACATAATAAACCTATACTGGAAATGACTAGGATAAATGAGTAGCATTTGATAGAGTATGAGTCCCAGAGACATTGTTGACTCTCTTCCATTTTCAGGTATCAGACTGTTCCGCTGCCACCAAAGGGAAGAGTTATGCTCCATTGGTTACTCCTTTGTCAAACTGGGATGAAAGCAATGGCCATTCCTCTGTTTTTTCAGATATTACTGGGAGTGTTTAATGGCTTAAATCACTACCGTGTATGTGAAAAAACATATGCAAGACCTGTGCCTGATGATTAACAAAAGAATCAGTGGAGGCCAGTTCAGTGGAATGAACTTCTTTATAATACGGACTTGGCCACTGGTCTAAGAGTGAAAAGTAACTTTTGCCTATTATATATTGGTAATTATGAATATTATAAATGTTAAACAAACACAAGTTTCTCCTTTCTTTCTTCATTGTATATAGGAATGGGTTTGGAGCCTCAGATCTGACCTGTGCAGATACAGTGAGTATCTGGTATTTGTCACATACTATGTGTGTAAGAAGAAATGATCCCTAAAGAAAGACTTCTTAGAGGAGTAAGAAATAAGAACACATATTATAAGCTGTCATGAGAGATACACACATATTTTGAGGGAACTGAGACTGTAACTGTTAACTATTTAGGCAGACGATGTTTCAAGAGAAAGTAACATGAGCTAAATGTTAAAGAGGAATGGGAAAGTCATAAGAAAGGAAAATGTGGGAAAATACAGAAGTTGAGAGCAAGCCTGAGATGACCCTCAGTCCAGCACCACAGGGCCCAAGTGGGCAGACCACACCCAACATGTCCCCTGCCTTGGCAGGGCATAGAACTCCTAAGATAATCCCAAAGGCCCCAGGTGCCACTAAGATGAGCAAGTAAATGGAGAAATAGAAAAGAAAGAGAAGCAGAGGGATGCATGCACTATGAAGAGAGGCAGAACTGGAGACTTGAGGGTAGTGAGGATTAGCCTGATGTGAGCAGCCAGTGATGCCACCTGAGGCTATGGTGAGGTCCTGGCCTGTGCTGCTACTAAGGGCCATGTCTGGGTCCAAATCTCTGCAGCAGCAGGGGATCTGTTACCACCAAAGGCTAGTGGGCTTCTCTGGTCAGGCTGTGTTGATGTCTGAGGGCTGTGCAACCTCCAGCCCTCACCTGGGCATCCTGAGAGAGCTGGCCCCACGCCTCACCAGCTGCAGCACTTAGGAGAATGGGTCCTGCTGCACTTCGCCCAGAAAGCAAGGTAGAGCTGGCCCTGGTTGCTGGGCTTGCAGTGAGCCAGGGCATGAGAGCAGGAAAGCTGACTCTGCCCCTTACAACATTGGGTGAGCTAGCTGGGGCAGTGCTAGAGAGCTCACTAGAGCCATGTGGATGCCACGGAGCTGGAGGGATGACCAGCTCAGCTACCAACCAGGCCCAGATCCAGGGCTTTGAGATGGTGCACACCATCATCTACCCCATCTATGAACTGCTGGGGTGCATGAAGAGAGCTGGTCCAAAGCTGCAGGATCTCCATAACGGGGCAGCAACAGAATATTTGAGAGGGGCCCTGAGAAGGATCCAGTATGGACCCTGTAGCAGAAGCCAGAGACCTCACACCAGACTCATTGCAATGAACATTTGCAATAAAGAAGTGTGGACAAAAGGGTATATATTGTGGGGCACACTGTGACACTACAGCTTCCACAACGAGATTTTTTTTCTTTTATTGGGAGGTTGCAAGGGAAGAGTGTGTACAAAAGGACGATGAGATGAGTGGGATTAGGGTGCACAGTATGAAATTCATAATAAAACATTTAGACAGAGAATGCATGGAGGTCCTTGTGCTCACAAATAAACACACAGGTTGTCTTTTCAAAGGGAGGAATGTATAACCTGTTTTAAATGTTCTCCATAAAGGGGCCACTTCAATTTACAGTGTGTAATTCCCACTGTGAGGAAAAACGAAAACCAAACTGGAAGTAGCCAAGCTCCAGGCTCATGGAGGAGTGCCGCTGCCTAACTCAAGCCGTCATTAGACTCCCCTCTCCACTGGGCCCAAGATGGGCAGCAGACTGGGCTGCAGAGCCGGAAGGCTCTGAATTCTGGTCAGATCACACAGGAAGGCCAGCCCTGAACACACTTGGCTCAGTACCCCAAGAAGTGGCATCAGAGTCCACCTACCTGGCTCTGCCAAGATGTGTCCAGCCGACAATTTTTTTAATGGTTCTGAAAGAGTCCAAGCAATATATTACTGAATTCCAAATTGCATAATAATTGACAGGGATTTTATTCCTGGGCTTTTTGTGCATCAGTTCCTATGTGCTTCCAGTTACCAACACAAGTGGCTCCTTGTTTAGGAAACCAAGGGTCGAATTTTACAGTCCTTCACAAAGCTGCAGAGCTATTGGTCTTAATAATTTGTTCCTCTGGATCTTAACAAACATCTCAATAACTGTAAAATGCTTTTCCCCAGAGGACTGAGAACCCATGCTTATTTCGCTCTGTCAGTCACAGTTGGGACCCTTTGGATAAGAGGACAAAATTCCTACTCTCCACTTCTGTTTTCAGGAAGTTTTTCTTACCTTCTCCAAGAAACAAGCCCCACACATTGGGCAACCATTGTAGGAGGTCTCTGATCATCAGAGCCAGCAGAGTGATGGTCTAAGTAGGCAGTTCAGTTCAGCATGACTCAGCAGCTGGTGTCGGTTCAAACCTCAAGAGTCTGTCTGACCTTGTGTGGTTTACTTTAGACATATTTAAGCACAGCACAATTTGGTAAAAGAAAGCCCATGATACAGGTCTGGGGGAGGAACCAGTGTGGTCACAGCCACACAAATAGCACAAAGGTTACCAGGCTATTAGTCATAGCCACTCCCGGCCTTCTGGAGGGAAGGCAACTCCATGTGTTTAACATTATTTCACCAGCTCTCAACTTATGGGTCATGACCCCTTTGGCAAACCTCTATCTCCAGAAATATTTACGATTCATAACAGTAGCAAAATTATAGCTATTAAGTAGCAATGAAAATAATTTAATGTTTGGGGGAGCCACCACAGCCTGAGGCAGTGAATTAAAGGGTAGCAGCATTGGAAAGGCTGAGACCCACTCCCCTGTGTTATCTGTGAACATAAGGACATCTAAGTCTCCTACAGAGAAACACCCCCTGCTCTCGGCCTGAAGCAGTATGCGAGGCACGCTCTTATTTACAAATTGTCTTCGCTTACAATTTACATATCATACATCTGTATGTCATATATTAAAAATCGGAAGTGTAAGGATTCAGTTACTGCTCTTGAGAAGGGCAAAATCTAAACAAAAGAATTCACAACACCTCTTCTAGAATCTGCTAAAACATTCCTTGACTGTATTTATTTTCATTCTGAAAATAAATACTGATGAGAAAAGTTATGGAATAAAATCCCACAGGTCATACTTGTATATGATTGTATTAGAAACTGATATCACTGGAAATACAGCAAGGTTGGCCTTTCTTCACTTCCTCTGCCATTTGCAAGCTGAGTCACCATACCATACTTATCTACTTCAAACTGTCTTTTTGAGAGCTAGAGAAATGGTTCAAAGTTTAAGAGCACTCGTTGCTCAGACATAACGACCAAAGTTGGGGTCCCAACACCCACATAACAAGCTAAGCATGACCCCATGCATGCCTATAACACCAGTGCTGAGCAGGGCAGAGACAAAAGGAACAGTGGGTCCTACCTATGTCTACCAGCCTTGCCGAAGCCCATGAAGTCCAATTCATTGAGACCCTGGTTCAAAAGGAGTAAGACAGAATAACAGAGGAAGACACCTGATGTCATCCTTGGGTGTCATTGGATGAACACAGGCAAGCACACCCACCTACACACACACACACAAACATGCATGCGTGCATATTTTCTACAATCAAAAATGGCCTTAACTGTTAAGCCTCAGCCCAAAGGTGAAGTTGAATTAGTCATGGAAGGTAGCAAGATTCTAGAGGCAAATAGCATATTACATGAAAAGTATATGCTGGATCAAATCCCAGCTTCACTACTGACCACAGGATGACTCTGAGTAAGCTGTTTCACTGAAATGAGGATTAAAACTCACATGCATCATTAAACAGGATAGAGAGATCCAACAGTCCCCAACCCTTAGGAAGTCTGTTAGCTGCTGTCAGTCTATTTGAGATGCTGAAAGAAATGTTACACACGCCTTTAATCCCAGCACTTGGGAGGCAGAGGCAGGCGGATTTCTGAGTTTGAGGCCAGCCTGGTATACAGAGTGAGTTCCAGGACAGTCAGGGCTATACAGAGAAACCCTGTCTCGAAAAAACAAAAACAAAGACAAAAACAAAAATGTTACTAACAGGCTTATAAGCAGCAGGATGTTCTCACAGTGTGAAGGATGAAAAATCCAAGATCAAGGAACCTGTGTTTTGGTGCTGTACTAGTTAATTTTATGTCAACTTGACACAAGCTACAGTCATCCAAAAGGAGAGAGCCTCAATTGAGAAAATGCCTCCATAAGAGACAGCATATACCAACTACAGAGTATTTTGTTAGTGATTGATAGGGGGGTTGGGTGCAGATCATTGTGGATCATGCCATCCCTATGCTGGTGGTCCTGCGTGTTGTAAGGTAGCAGATTGAACAAGCCAAAACAAGCAAGCCCATAAACAGTATTCCTCCATGGCCTCTGCATGAGCTCCTGCAACCATGTTCCTACCCTGTTTGAGTTCCTGTCCTGACTTCCTTTAAGGATAAACAATGATACAGATGCATAAGCCAAATAAACTCTTCCCCAAGATGCTTTGGTCATGGTGTTTAATCACAGCAATTATAACCCTAAGACAGGTATCTAGGGAAGGCCTGCCTTCTGTATCAAAAATGGTTCCTTTTTATTGTGTTATTTCATGGGGATGGAACAAATAAGAGACTCTCTGGGGTCTTTTGCATAAAAATGCTAGTCTTATTCCTAAGGGCAAAGTCCTAACTACATTCCAAAGACCCCACTTCCTAACACTATCACCTTAGAGCTTGCCTTACTTGCTTTTCTATTAATAATACTGTGGTGGTTTGAATATGCTTGGCCCAGTGAGTGGACCTATTAGGAGGTGTGGTCTTGTTGGAGTAGGTGTGGCTTGTTGGAGGAAGTGTGTCACTGTGGGCACGGGCTTTGAGATCCTTCTTCTAGCTGCCTGGAAGACATCTTCTCCTGTTAGCCTTCAGAACTAGATGTGGAACTCTTAGCTCCTCCAGTGCCATGTCTGCCTGGATGCTGCCATGCTTCCTGCCATGATGATAATGGACAAAATCTCAGAACCTGTAAACCAGCCCCAATTAAATGTTGTCCTTTGTAAGAGTTGCCTTGGTCATGGTGTCTCTTCGCAGCAATGGAACTCCTAAGACAAATACATATAATAATAATAATAATAATAATAATAATAATAATAATAATAATAACAATAACAATAACAATAATAATATAATAATAAACACATGACTAAGGCAACTTGTAGTAGAGTTTGTCTGGGCTCTAGAAGGTTAGAGTACATGATGGAGGAACAAAGGCAGGAACAGGAAGCTCAGGAAGCTGAGGGCTCCCAACTTGAATATAAACATCAAGCAACTGGGAAGTCATGGGGCTTTTGAAGTCTCAAAGCTTGTCCCCAAAGACATGCTTCCTCCAACAAGGCCACACCTGCTAAGCCCCACAAACAGCACCAAGAGCACCACTAATCAAGGGCCAAGTATTCAAATGGGTGAGGCCCTTGAGGACATCTCATTTAATCCACCACAGAAGATAGAGCTTCAGCAAATGACACTGTGGGAACAAAAACATACTGTAGCAGCTACCACTAGAGCTGCTATTACCAACAAGATTGCTCAGTGGCTGTGGTGGTTTGAGTGAAAAATGGGCCTGATAGGTTCATAATCTGAATGCTTAGTCCCTGGTCTGTGGGTTTTTGAGGAAGGATTAGGAGGTGTGGCCTAATTGAAGGAGGTGGATTTTAGATTTCAAAAATTAAATTTGGCCATGTTAAGCCAAATCAATCTCTCTCTCTCTCTCTCTCTCTCTCTCTCTCTCTCTCTCC
>JADRCD010235900.1:13254-69267 GCA_019843815.1 Montemys delectorum
TCTCTCTCTCTCTCTCCCTCCCTCCCTCCCTCCCTCCCTCCCTTTCCACTCCCTCTTGTGGATCAGTTGTGAGCTCTCAGCTACTGCTCTAGCACCATTCCTGCCGACCTGCCTACCACTATACTCCCCACCATAATGATAATGGACTAGCCCTCTGAAACTATAAACAAGCCCCCAACTAAATGCTTTCTTTTAAAAGTTGCCTTGGTCAGGGTGTTTCCTCATAGCAATAATACAGTAATTAAGACTGCCAGTAATGGCACTAGCTGCCAAACATGACAACCAGAGTTCAATCCCTAGAACCCACATAGTAGAAGGATTAAATGGACTTCCACACATTGTTCTGTGACCTCTATATATGCACCTTGATCAGTAAGCACTTACATGTAAAAGTTTTTTATGTAAAGATTAATGTACGTAGCAAACCAACAATGTATCAAAAAGATGATACACCATCTAGTGGGATGTGTTCTGAGAAGGCAAAAATGGTTCAACACACACCAATCAGTAAATGAAGTACATCCCACTAACTTAGGACAAAGCTATGTATTATTGTTTCAGTAGTTGCAGAAAAACCATTTGAAACAGTTCAATATCCCTTCATGATAAAAACTGAGCAAATTAGATATTGGAGAAATACATCTCATCATAATAAATGCCGTATGTGGCAACCCCATAGTTAACCTCCTCCTCACCGGGGTAAAGGTCATGCTTTTCCTAAAGAATAACCACATTACCACTCCTATGCAACACAGGACCAATAAAGTACTAGCCAGAGCAATCAGACAAGAAAGAGTAAGGAGCATCCAAGTGGGGAAGGAGAATAGCAATGTGTCCTCGTTTGTAGGTGATACATCTGTGAACCCAGAATACCTAGAACCCACTAAAAACTATTCATACTAATATGTTTAATAAAAGTGGAGAATATGAAATCAACATACAAAATCAGTAGCATTTCTACAAAGCAATACTTAACTAGGTAGGCTAAATAAAGATTTCCCTAGACTCATAAAATGTGCACAAATTCATCCCCTGAAGATCTGCACCCTAGAAATGTGAAAGAAAAGATTTCCAGTTTTAGATTTAGAAAATGAATGAACAGCCCTGAAAAATGACAAGTAGAAAAGTAAATGTACGTTTTACTGTTTTTAAAGATTTTAAGATTTCTTTAAAAAAAAAAAAAAAAGATTGAAAGGAAAAATGATAGCTTATATACCCTGAGGACCTGAATTTGGAGCCTATCACCTATGTAAAACATTAGGTATTGAGCACATCTGTGATCCCAGGACTGGGGAATAGGAGGATCCTGGTTGTTGCTGAGTTGGTGGGCTCCAGGTTCCACGTAGACCCTGTCCCAAACAATAATCAGAGAGTAATAGAGGAAGATACTCAGTGCTGATCTCTGCTAACCACATATACACAAGTGTGCACACACCCATACATGTGTGTGTGAGAACATGGCCCAAGAATGATTGTGAGAAAATTCCAAGAAGTAGGCAAGAGCCTTGTGACCTCAGTTTCTTCAAAAATACAGAATTGTTCTTGGGCTATGCTTTCTTGTCCCTCCAGATATAAGGGATAGGAGTAAGTTTACTCCAAATTTTTCATTAAAATTGGCTGTTATATGCCTGTATGGAAAAGCATGTCCTCCACATGTGGCTTGACCTTATGAGGGTACACTTAACTCATTTGATTCCTCTTAGCTCTCAGAGTAAAACTGTCTGATGCTCGGAATGAAGATGGCTTTATGATTCTTTATTCTGCCTCACTGATCAGCTCCATTCTCCCAGGTCCCACCACCTCTAGAGTGGTAAGCACATGTGTGTGCATGTAGTCCCTGAGCAGTGAGCCACAAAAGCCATCAAAGCGGCGCCAGGATCCTCTTTCCCGCCCCAGCCCATGGCTGCCACAACAAAAAACATACCACCAGAGCTGTCCCAAATGATGGCTCCTGCCAAAATGGCGGCACCAGGACTTCTTCTCAGCCTGCAGCTGTCACTGGAGCTACAGGAGTGGTCCACGGTGGCATACTGCCATTCCCGCTACTGCAGGAGCAGTCCCAGATGAGCTGTCTACAGTCTCAGAGAAGCTATGCACAGAGGCACCACCTCCTCTCCATCCACCCACCCCACACCCCAGCAGCCCCACAGAGACAGCACCTGCAGCTGGGAAGGACTTCCCACCCTAAACCACCCATGAGCCTGATGTAGGGAAAAAGGGGGTGAAAAAGAGACCCAATCACTGACCTTCCCACAAAGCCCCACCAATCCCTGAGCAGGAAGTCCACCAATACCTGAACAGAAAAACCCACCAATTCCTGAGCTCCTACCACTTGAAATCCTACCAATCCTCAATTTGAAAATCTCTGTCCTGAAAAGCTCTGCCACTCAGAAATCCTATACAAGCACTACCCCTTCATCCAGTTCCTTGCTATCCGCTCCTGCGGACAGAAAACAGCCATTCCTGGATTTGTCCCTCAATGCCCTGGACCCTCCAATAAATCTGTTTCATGAGATTTTCTGCCTGGTGTGACTGGTTGGAAGAAGCTAAGAAAAGACGAAGCAATGAAGAGAGGAAGAGAAGAAGCAAAGAGAAGTGGGGCTGAAGCTCCTAAACTCCTCAGCTGAGCTGGGATGCCTCCCCTAGGAGCTGCCATGCCTCTGCTGAGGAACACAGCTGTAAGTTTCCTGAGCTTCCGTGTCTCAAGACACCCTTCCCTTGGGACACTGTCCCACCTTAGAGCTGTGTGGTTCTTGGGCTTCCAAGTCCCAGGATACCCTTTCATCCGAGCAGAAACATTTACAGTGGACACACATGGGAGGCCCCTCTTAAACTAAAACTAATCAAGTTTTTGGAGTAGGTATGCTTATATTAAAGCAGATTTTATAATAAAGAGTATTAACAAGAGACAAGGAGGATATTTCACCAAGATACAAGGATTTATTGGTCCTTTATTCATATAATAACAGAGCTTGAACATATAAGACAATATGAAAAGGAAATTTTCCTATAACAGTTGGAGAGTTCAATAACATGTTACTTAATAGAAAAGTTGGTACACATTAGGAAGGATGAAGAACACTCAACCAATACTGTCCTCTGGGCAGAGTGGCATGTGCCTATATTCCCAGATGTTCCAAAAGTTGAGAGGGGAAAATCATTCATATTCCACATGGGCAACACAGACCCCACCTCTACAAGCACAAAACCAGCAAAGGAGCATAGATAACCACCCAGTGTGTCGTGGTGGTTGCTTTCAGGAACTCTTGATGCAATAGAAGAGTGCATATTCTTTTCATGCACACATGAAAAACCAATTTGGACCAGAACCTGCACTATAAATATCAATAATACATTTTTTAAAGGATTCGAATTCTACCAAGTATGTTCTCCAACCACAAAAGAACTGAACCAGAGATTTAAAAAGAGATTAGGAAAACAAGACACTTCTAGATAGACCATAGGTCAAGAAACCTAAGAGAAATTATAAGACTTTTGAACTAAATGAAAATCATTTTTAAATTTTAAATTAAATTTTGAAATCTGTGGGAACAAAGAGGTTGTTAGAATTCTAGGGAATTTCTGACAATAAACACACATACCGAAGAGTAAAATGGTCTCAGATCAATGACCTCATCTATGCACATCCTTAGAAAACTAGAAAAATAAAAGCATATAGGAAATAATAAGTAGCAGAAAAGAAAAATTCAAGTTGAAAACATAAAATCAACATTAAAAAAAAGTGAAACAAACAAAAAATTATTTAAGATCATATTAGCCAGACTGATCAGGCATCAAAGACTCAATAAAACACTATCAAGAGAAGACGTATGCGGTCACTGCAGGATACACAGATATTAAAAACATAAGCAAATATTTATCATCAGTTTAATCCAGTAAGCTTGAAAATTTAGACCAAATGGACATTTCCCGAGAAAAGTTTCAAAGTTCAATCTAAAAGATATCTACACATAGAAGAGTGAAATATCTATTATAGATGCTGAATTTATATTACAATCCTCTCAACCAGGAAAACTCCGGGCCCAGAAGTCTCCTGTGATGATTCTACCAAACATTCAGCAAATGATGACAAAATGATGACAAAATGATACAAACGCTCCCCAAAGTGAACTTGCTAAATTACACTTAATAAATCAGCGCTACCCTAATGCCAGCACTGGACGTGGAAAGGTAAGAAGGGGGGTTGGGGGGGGGGGGACGCTCAGTGGTTAAGAGCAATTGCTGCTCCTGCAGAGGACCCGGATTTGGTGCCACAGGAATCAGAGTCTTTTTTTTTTTTTTAACCAGAATTGACTTGAAGCCTCTTGGGTCAGGTAAGCATCTTTATAGTCTATGCACAAATTTACAAAATAACCAGGTAAGGAATTTTGTCCTTTCCTGGTTTACAGATGCAGATGAACACTGAGACGAAAGCTCACATTGGTTCCCAGTAGTGCTGACTTATACCCAGGACCCTGCCTGTTTTGTTTGGTACTCACACAATAAGTAGACCAGGCTAGCCTGGAATTCACAGAAATCCCGTTGCCTCAGGCTACTGAATTCTGGGATTAAGACGTGAATTCTGAGATTAACTCTCTGAACCGTTACTTTTTCACTACAACCCCTTAACCCTGTTTCACATAAACAGTGTTCTAGAGGACACGGGAAATGCTGAGGGGAAAAAAAACAAAACCAAGCACTCGCTCTGGAATTGCTCACGTTCTGCTGGAAGTCGCCCACAGCACAACATGGCACAAAGATCTGATGATTCAAGCCAGAGATGGAGCAAAAAGTCCACTTTAGACTAACGTCATTGCTACAGCTGCCTACACCAGCCCGTAGCCGAGCGGCTGCCACGCGGTCCGCGCCTCGGAAGTCGGGCTGCGTGCCCAGGCCGGGTGGTGTAGAGCATCCAGCCACCGCCCGAAGGCTGTCTCTGCAGCCTGTGCCCAGGGTTAGCGGACCGCCAGCGCTCACCGAAGTTTAGCGGCTCCCGAACCGGAAGCCCCTGGACAGGAAACAGAGGCGGAGACAGAGTCACGTGTGAGCCAAAGATGGAGCCCAGGCGACCCTGGCGAAGGTTGTAGATTCCGGCGCGGGAGGACCTGGGCAAGCACGGGCGGCTGGGAAGGCGGCTACACGCTGCCATCATTCTGCCGAGTGGTGAGTAGCTCTACCAGTGTCGCGCTGGGAAACACGCGGGGTGGCCACGAGGGAGGGAGAGGCTGTGTGAGCTGACCACACTTCACTTTCCACCCGCTGCGGGGAAGACCTGGCTGAATTTATCTAGTTTAAGAATCACTGCCAATTACAAGATAACCTTGGCTAAATTTTATTTTCCGGTGCTCAGATTTTTATGCAGAAACTTTCAGAAATCTTTGTAGTATTTCAAGGTGTCTTTGATGGGGATTTCCTGAGAAATAATACCAGGAAGAAGAAACAGGACTTGAATCCTGGGATCCTGACCTAAACTTGTATAACTGCAATGTACTTTCGAGGCTAATTTTTAAGTCGAGATTTATGGAACTTTGCACATGCAGCATTTTCCAAATCATATGCAACAGGTACCCAAGATTTGGTAAGACATTGTTCTGGTGTTACCACAGATAAGTACGAATGGTGACCCAAGACAGTCTTATTTATATCTGGTTATTTATTTTTGGTTTATTGCTACTACTGTCTCATGTTTTGAAATAGGGTCTTGGAGTACTCTAGGAACTCACAACCCTCCTACCTCAGTTTCCCAATATTGCAGGTGTCATCACATCCAGGAACTCACAACCCTCCTGCCTCAGTTTCCCAATATTGCAGGTGTCATCACATCCAGGAACTCACAACCCTCCTGCTTTATTTCCCAATATTGCAGGTGTCATCACATCCAAGAACGCACAACCCTCCTGCCTCAGTTTCCCAATATTGCAGGTGTCATCACATCCAGGAACTCACAACCCTCCTGCCTTATTTCCCAATATTGCAGGTGTCATCACATCCAAGAACGCACAACCCTCCTGCCTCAGTTTCCCAATATTGCAGGTGTCATCACATCCAGGAACTCAAAACCCTCCTGCCTCAGCTTCCCAATAATACAGATATTACCACAGGTTGCAGACCTTTGTTTTTCCTGTCACCCGGAAGTATGTTTTTAAAGAGCAGAATCTATACAAAAACTAATCCCCCATTCTACTGATATTCATCTTATGTGTGTACTATGCCTGAATAGGACAGAAAAGGGGATGGATCTATCACCCTAGGCCTGAAGTTACAGGTGTGAGCGTCGATGTGGGTGCTGCTCGAACCTGGGTCCTCTGGAACAGCACGTGCTCATAACTCTTCAGCCATCTCTCCAGCCCCAGATTTTATATTTCATCATGTGTGGACATGCCTGCAATGCCCATGAAGGTAGAAGAAGATTCCAGTTCTCTGGAAAAAGTTACCGCAAACCTATTTTAAGAGCTGGAGACCGAACCTTTGTCCTTTACAATAGTGTTCACTATCAACTACTGAGCCACCTCTCTAACCCTTGACACCTAATTGTCTTTACAAAGTGGTTACACTTTCTTGAAATACAATTTATAGTTCCACCAGCAGATGTCACAGCTTTCCTGAATACTTCCAAGTGAAATTTTCTAATTTTAACTTCCTGTGCACCTATTATGTGATCTTAGTTTTTCACTCAATGTTTTTGTCAAGGTTTACTGGCGGTTGGTTTTTTTTCTCATATGAAGCTCTGTTGCACCATACTCACTTCCACCCTACTTGTCTATTTAGCACAAGTTCTTTGGGTTTTGTTTTCTTGTGCATATAACTCTTCTGGCCTCAAATTCCAGTATAATCAAGGACAGCCCTGAGCTGATCCTGCTGGGCCCACCCCACAACTGCTGTAACTACAGGCATGTCACCATGTCTGAATTAAATCATTTCGTATCTGTTTCATGCCTGTAGTAATTGCTTAGGAATTCAAGGTTGTGGAGTGTCTGCCTTAGAAACTTAATGTACTGTTTTTCTTGTTCAGGTTTCTGGTATGCTGTATTGGGGGAGGGGAATCTTGTATGCTGTATAAACATTGACCTTTCAGATTATAAAGTTAATCTACAACTCTTACATAATTATGCATCTCAGAAGACTTTTCTAAATATAGTCTTTAAATGGGTTTGTTATATGTTTTTTAGGTCCAAGATGGAAAGTCATAAACCAAGTACTAGCAAAGATGATTTAATATTTAATGTCATATCCAGAAAAATTAAACAACTTCCAGAATCAGACAGGTAAGATTCCTTAGTATTAAAATGTCTTTACTTAAAAATGTTTCAAAAGATTATCTTAAATTTGAAGGATTATGCATACCCAAAGGAAACTGAGCTGTATTTCTGCTTTGATGAAAAAAACAAAACAAAAAACCTCAAGCCCAGAGACACCATTTTGTGGATTATAAAACTCATTGTGGCAACTAAAACTAGAATTAATCTTTGGAAAAATATTGATTGATGAACCTACCTCTCCATTCAGCTTTTGGGGTGATATAAAACTGTATGGATCCATTTATAAAGAGCTTAAAAGACCTTTTCAAGTTATCCTATCTCTTCTCAATGTATTTCTATATGCTTACCTTTACTAAGAGTACCATGGAATATTTTGCTAGATGGATGACAAATGGATGTTTAAAGATCTTTAAGATGAAAAAGATAACTTAAGCATGCTGATATTTAAAAAGTAGTATAGGCAAGTACAGTGCACTTCTACAGAATATTTATACCTGCTTGTCCATCAGAAAGTCTGAGTGGATTACAGTAAGTTCAGGTTGATCTGGGTCTATGCACTTGTGCTGAGGTCAGAAGACAACTTTTAGGAGTCTGTTCTACCCTTTTGTGTGGGTCCTAAATATTCCAAGGTTGTCTGTCAGGTTGATTCTGCCCAGTCATGAGACCTTTAAGAGGGGGAAGGGAGCTAGTCTAGGAAGAACAGGAACAGGATCATAGAAGTGACAAAGCCTGGATCTGTCATATTTGAAGAAACACACAGTGTTATTGAAACACACAGGAGGTGTCTATAATAGGGTTTCAAGCAGGAGAAAACAGATCCAACTAACTCTATTCCAGCCAGTTTGGGTAATAGATTTAAAGTAGGTAAGAGGCACTATCGAAGTGGATACAGACAGCTAAGATAGAAGATGTGAAACATTACTGTGGCGACTGATGCATCTTCAGGTGTGCAGTCACACCAATTCCACTTTTGGTTGGCCCTTACCATCTTACAAGAGAGAACCTAATCTGTAACTGAGCGGTAGTTAAGAACTTGATAAATCTCAACTGCAGTATATCCCTTACCACCACCCCCATAGACACCCCCATTTAGTTGTTTCCAGAGATACAAAACAGTACTTACACAAGGTAGCGGAAGCTGTAATGATTAGTATAAGAAACTGAGAAGAGAGCGGGCTCCCAGTGGGATCTTCACCAAATCAGCAAGGAACACTAGGAACTGAGCTGGAACTCAACTTTAAGACTTAGATTGCAAACAATAAAAATGTTTCATTTTAAAACCAATTTAATTGGGAGACAACCAAGTGTTCAAGTTTCAGCTCCACTATTTCTGAGCATGGTTAAAATAGGGGTGAGTCCTATTTCATAGCTTTTATATTAAATATTTATAAAAGTGCTCAAGTTCCCATTTCTTTAACCCCTAGAAAATTCAGGCTTTTCACATTGGGGCTGTAGTTTTCTAATTTCCTAACCCATCTTTAGACTTCTGAAAACCTCAACTTCAGTCTCATGTAGCCAACTATGAGAACCTCCAAAGCAGAATGCAGCTTTCCTTGCGTCTTTAGCAACAAGTCACCCTTACATAACTGGATCCCAGTGGATGAAGTGAAAGTATGATCTTATACAATGCATGACGCTTCAGTAGTGATGACCTAGAAAAGCTTTAAAATAAGCAAAAAATACAGAACCTAGTAGAGGTGAAGAAATGGGAAACATGAAACAGTGAACCGTACTGCAGCTCACAAGACAAGTAGTGAAAACCAGACTGAGTTGTAAGCTAAAGAGCTTATTCAAATTGTACTATATAGTTTTATGTAAACACAGGACATATTTTTTGGCTTAAAATTCATTTATCTCAAATTACCAGTTAAATTTTCATCAATGAGCTTCTATAAACTACGTAATATAGTCTCACTGTGATATTAGTACTGAGACTCCTAATCTGGATATTAACACTTGAGGGAAAGAGTAAAAGGAAATACACTAACTCCATACTACTGACAGTTGGACATACATCCGAAGTTGTTTATAGATACAATGGGTTTAAGTCGGTAATTGATAAATAGTACTACGTTAGAATGTGTTGGGCTTTTAAATGTCATGCAAGCTCAAAAGAGCCAGGCATCTTCCTCTTCAGAGCTGTTTCCTGTTTTATCATTTGGGACAAAGTTCTAAACAGTTCTTTACTAAAAATCACAAAATGCATATATAGCTAGTGCCATGGTCTCTTTATGTGTTAACCAAGTTCAAAAGCCTTTCTTGAACAGAAATGCAGATGTGAAACTATAATTTGTCTTTGGTTTTATGATAAGGGGTAACTTTGTCTGATTCTTCCCAGGATGCTGATAAGTTCTATAACATACCAGAATTAGAGCACTTACCCTAATTGTGGAAACAGGTTATCATTTCCCTCATCCTCAGGAATCTACTTGAATATGGATCAGCATATATTGGACTTAATGCTGCTTTTGGGGGCCTAATAGCAAACAGTCTATTTCGGCGAACCTTGAACGTGACACAAGCTCGAATAGCTTCTAGCTTACCAATGGCTGTGATCCCATTTTTGACAGCAAACCTGTCCTACTATAGTTTTGTAAGTTTACCTTTGAGTACAGGTATGTTTTATTTCATTATCACCCAAGTTTGCGTTAGTGCATTTAACCATAGCTTCACTCAAAACTGAAAATATTAGAACTAAGTATCTGGGATACTTGGGGATGAGCGAATCTTATGCAACAGATTCACATTGGGTCTGCCAACCAACCAGAGTACATACATACACAGCGGTCACATTTTCCTTGATCTAAAGCAGTATCCCCCAAGTGCTGCCTTGTTTTCTTGTTAATTTGTACATTATATGGAAGCTTTCTCTTTTAATCTTTTTTTAAAATATTTACACGAGTGTTTTGTCTGAATGTACATTTGCACACAAGGTAGTGGTACTAGATTCCATGGACTATAGTTACAGATTGCTGGGGATTGAACTCAGCACTTCTACACAAATAGCCATTGCTCTTTAAAATAAGAGCACATTATGGTAATACAACTCTGTAATCTCTGAAGTACTATGTGCATGTGTAATATTTAGCAAAAAGAGAAATATTTTAACTTTACTACTGTACCATGTGTCCTGATTGAGTATTCTGTGTTGTATGTCCTGTTATGTGTGTATGATCCTCCTGATTAAAAACAAAGATACCATCATAGGGGCCAGGAGGGTCAATTTTGTGTTTTCTCCTCAATACTGATCCAAATTTCTGAGAATCCAGAGTCAAGATTTGTTTTCCTATTTCTCAGTATTTCCTACCCAAGGCATTAATACATGCTAAGCATGTATTCACACCACCAAGCTACAGTCCATCCTCTGTAATTATTCCTTTGGGCAGATTGGCAAGATCATTTTTGCTGTGTCACTGAAAATAAAATATGAGCCTTACATTCTTTAAGTCACACTTGCTTAAATATCATAACCATCATTTATTTCCTAGGTGATTTGAACTGTGAAACCTGTACCACAACACGGGGTGCACTAGTTGGTTTTGTTATAGGTGGTCTGTACCCTATCCTTTTGGCCATACCTGTGAATGGGGGCCTTGCTGCCAGGTAGGACTACTGACTGTTTTCTTACTTTAAAACCTTCAATTATATGACTACCTAAGGAACTCTGAACTTAAAAAAAAAGCAAATATACCCTCATGTTAAGTCATTTAGACCAAACACAGTGTTTCCCTCCTCAGGCGTTTTTAGGATACTCTGCCATGCTATGCCTTTAGGTGTTTAGTTTAGGTCACTAATCTTTATTTGTATATTAATGCTTGCTACAAAACAAGCCAGTGTTAGTGTTGTAGGTCTAGCATAACAGCTGTACCATATAAAATATCAGAGAGTTTGCACATTTGTACTAAAGTAATAAATATGCTATCAGAAAACTGCTACCTATAAGCCTTCCACAATTCCAGTTACTCTGAATTCTTGTAGCAATCGATTTTGTGTACCTCTGGAGGTAAACTAGAGAAAGAGGAACAAAAAACAGAACCATTTTTTAAGACTAAGACACAAAAGAGAATGGCAGTAATCAAAGTGTCTATGAAACCAAACAATGAATATATGCCAATAAAAGACTATGTACATTTACAGTAAGACTTACAATTAATTTATATATTTGATCATCAATATGCTTTCTTACAGGTATGAATCAAGCCCCCTACCACAGAGGGGAAACATCCTCAATTACTGGATTACAATTTCTAAGCCTGTCTTTAGAAAAATGTTATTTCCTACTTTACTTCAGGCTGTGTTTGCATCGTATCTTGGGTCTAGACAATATAAACTCCTCATAAAGGCCCTTCACTTACCTGAACCTGACTCAGAAATTCATTGATTTGAAGCAAGTATGTACAACAAAAATAAAATGGTGACAATAATCTGTCTGCAGACTTTAAGTATTAAAAATACAGACTTGCTTTTCACAAGGTACAACCCTGACCGGCAATTAAAGACTACACACAAGGTAAAAGCTACCACAAGGGCATAGTTTCGAGGCTGGGAGTATAAAATTAGTGGCAGATTGACTATTTTAACACATGCATGAGGCCCTGGGTTTATTAATCCCTACCTCAACAAACAAAAATTGAGTAATTTCTCCAGTTTGCCCAATGTTGTTTCTTATCCATTCCTAATACCAAAGCATTTAGTTTGGTATAAAACACAAGAAGAAAAAACTAACTACACAGCAATTATCAACACAATCCTCCCAAAGCCAAACAGAAAGGAAAAATATTTTTCTTAAATCAGGGTGTTTCCACATAAAGAATTAATCCTGGCTTATATCTTTGTGCAGCTACAGAGTTTAGAAAGTTATCTTTGAAGCTTCTACCTATTATGGGATAGTTCTTAAGATTCTCAACATTTGAGCTCCCTCCTCCTGCTGTGTATGGTGCTGAGCAAATTAAGAGTAACCTCACTCATTTTATTTCTTTAGCATAGTACCAGCTTTACCTTACTATCAACTGTTTTCTGAAGTGTTTGTGGGGGTCATTTCCTTAGATCATTTATGTTTCTAGAGTGACCTACTGTATTCTTCCCAAGTGTTTCATAACCTTCTTTAAACTACTCCTGTTTTGGAATTGGAATGAACACTGTCCAACAATTCCTGTGATCAGGAATTGTACTGTTAATATTATCCACTAGCTACACATAGCTTCTAAGATCATGAAATGTGGATATAGTCTCAGTAATACGCATTAGATCAATTCTCCATAAAGCAAGATAGTCATCACAAAATACCAAAGTCTAAAATACATCTTAACTATTTCTTCTAAATACTATCTTGTTGATTTAGAAAAGGCAGCTTTGGACGTGTTAAATAGGCTTTTATTGAAATAAAAAATACCCAGGCATGCTAGCAATTGGGAAGGCAGGGCCATTCTCTTAGGTTTGAGGCTAGTGATCTCTAGTTCAATGCAAGACTCTTGTCTCCAACAAAACAAGGCCACTACTAAAATTTTAGTCAAATCTACCAGTTTTCAGAATGCTGTGATTAGTTCTTTCAAAAAGCACAGGAAATGTATTCTCTATCTAGTTTTTTTTTAAGTGTAATTATGAGGGAAGTTTCCAAGAGAAAAGTGTTTACTGTATCTTCCCCTAGGTTAGTTGTGTGGTTTCTTTTGCTTTCTTTCTAAAGTTCCCAAGATTTAATATGCTTTACTTTTAGAACTGCAATGTGAAAATTTTACAAGGAATAATAGCAAAAGCAAAGGTTTTTTGATACAAAGCTGCCCACCTACATTTTCACTTTTACTTAATGCATAATTAAATTGATTAAAGTAAAAATAATTTATTAAATATAATTACATTAGATTTCTTAGGTAATACAGATGGTGTATATTCAACTTAGTAATTCAAAATCCAGTGATATAACCAATCTGTTTGATTAGTGCAAACTGTTTACTATACTTAAAACTGTCCCAGGACTTTACTAACACTCTTGCTATAAATGTTTAATCTTTAAATCTTTACATCACAAAGGGATTCATGAATCTCTTCCCTCTGCTACAGTCAAATCTTTTTTTTTTTTTTTTTTGGTTTTTCGAGACCTGGCTGTCCTGGAACTCACTCTGTAGACCAGGCTGGCCTCGAACTCAGAAATCCGCCTGCCTCTGCCTCCCAAGTGCTGGGATTAAAGGCGTGCTCTGCCACCACGGCCAGGCGGGATTTCCTTTTTAACTAGCAGAAATGGGCAACTAAGCAATAAACACTTAGCCTACTGCTACAAGTCTACCAAAAAAAAAAAAAAACTGTTCAGAAGGCAAGTACATGACATGAACTATGAGTAACATCAAAATCTAATGAAACTTAACTTAACAATGCCTCACTGAGGAAACCGGTTCAGATTTCTGTCTAGTTAAAGTAGACAGATGATTAAAAACCCTTACAATCTTGCAGTCTGCTCTGACTAGGCACATGGCTTTAAGAGTATTCAGACTCATTGTATCTAAGATACATGTGTGTATATTATTCAAACCCAAACTCTTGTACAGTAAGCCAGAAAGGTATAGGAATTTGATCTAATAGTATGATACAAAAATTTGAGAACACTTTTGTGCTACAATAAAATTCAAATTGTTGCAGAATTACACTACACTAAACTGTATCTATGAATTAGATCTTACAAAAACATAATATTGTAAAACACTAAGGGTGATTGGTTAAAAATTGAGCCCACACATGACGGTATTTAAATTCAAATATTTAAATTCTTGTAATGACCTTTTTAATTCCTAAGTAAATAAATGGAATGGGGGAGAACTAACTCAGAAGCACAATAAAAATATAAATATTAAAGTGGGTCTCAAAACTTAGGATCAACATATAAGGGGGGGAACACATGCAAATATTACCTATTCAATGTTGAAGAACCATTTATTTAGTTAAGAAAAATGATTATGTCTCTGAGCTCATAATCTCGATCTTCAAAATGTCTCAACCAGGTAATTGCATATTACTACAATACATATTATTAGTGAATTATCCACACTGTGTTCTGTCAGAGTTGTACTCAAGGTCTGTACTATAAGCACATCAGTCACTTTAAAGATAAGCCTGTGGAAATCCCTTTACTTTATGGGCACTGAGCATGTAGGCGAATACAAGAAAAAGCAACCTGAGTCAATTTTGAGTAAATTAACTGCCTCCTACCATCTCCCTCTTCTGTCTGCATAGTTCCTAAGTGAACCAAAAATTAAAATAACTCAATCTAGACCAGATGAAAAATGTATTAGCATATTCCAACAATAATGAAAAATGACTGGGTTCTAAGTTTTACTTATGAAATTAGCCCTTATCATCCAGAATATAAAGATCCTTACAGAATACTACAGAAATTTTAACACAGAACAGTAGAAACTATATCATTCATCAGAAACCTTAACACATTCAACAAGATCAAGTACTCAGAACATTGAAGATGCCAAATCCTGGTATTGCACACATGCTCATGATAATCTAAATTAGCACCCACACATTATCAGAATCACTTTTTCAAAACATACAATCAATGCATCTATTTTAAAATACTAATCTTTTAGTTAAGGACTTTATTCTATTCAGCAAGGTGTCTGTCTTCCAAAGCGGCTCTTTCCATTCCAGAATACAAACTCATGAGGTTTGTGATGACTGCTAGCCTACCTATGTCATTCTAACCCACTAAGTCTAATTCCACAAAATGTCCTTGATTGTGTAAAAATCTAATGTTTCTTGATGAAACACTATAATTCTCTTCTCCAATGGTTACAATTTTTTAAAGTATGAGATAAATTTAGTGTTATTGCCATGAATGAAAAAAAAAAAAAGAGGTGTAATTTTGTTCCAAAATTAACTTAGTCTCATGGATTTCTATTAAGTCTTTCAAGCATTCCAGAGAATCTTTTCATATCTCCATTTCTGGAAAGTGTAATCAGTATAGAAGTAATTTGGGACCTTGGAAATGGCATTCATGTTTTTCAGCAGATGCCAAATTTTTGACCGACATGGCTCCCACAATTACTGTTACCATCAGTCCAGTCAGTTAACAGGTTGTAGGAAAAGATTCGTTTTTGCAGATACTGCTAAGCTGTTTAAAGAGAAGAGAAAGAGATTAATTTAGCGAGTATGAAATGTACAGATATTTAAAATATTTTGAATACTTTGTTGGATATATCAGAGGTGTGACTACATTTTTTAACAAACATACTTTTAAGTATGGTTAAAAAAAGGACAGAAACTTAAGTCTCTATGATAGAAATACTATGCCAATATGTGTTAGTCAATTAATGTATGACTATTAACTACATAGGAAGATAGGTATTTAAAGGCTACACAGTTTTAGGTTTTCTATTATTTTTACACGGGTACAAATCAGGAATAAAACCTGAAACAGTTCCCCAAATACTAAATTGTTCTCATCCATCGCAGTAAATACACTCAAACCTGAAAATTTCAAAGCAATCTATTTTATATTTCAGAACTCTCTATCAAAATACTAATTATTCACAACACAATTTTCTAAAAATAGTAAGACAACAGTTTTATATTAATCATAACTTTTTTAATTAACAAGTAGTGAACAGGACACTTAAGATACTGTTTACTACACACTGAAATAAACAACTGCTGTAAATTAAACCCAAACATTTACAGTAAAATGTGCTTACACATAAATATGATCAAATTTATTTAAAGCCCCTGATAGGTCCTAAATACATGCAGTTACCATGTAAAAACAAGACCATGAGTTGATGCAAAAAATGACAAAAATCACTGTCACCAAAACTAGAAAAGAAACAATGAAATGGAAACAGAAAAGACAGTTAATAAGACATAAGGAACCTAAGAAAGCAGCTTTAAAAATAGGACACTCTAATCTTGCCACTGTCGAGAACTCCTAATTCTCCAAACTGCCATTTATAAAATGACAGTCTAAGACTCTACTTGGAATTTCAAAACATCCCAATTCAGAAACTGATTTTTTTCCCCAAGCCCACACTTCAAATGAAGGAAAAGCACTGAGGTTAAGAAAATATCCCACAGAAATGGTATAATTTTTAGGAACTTACTGCTTTCAGAACTTTTTTGATTAAGTCTATATTAACAACAACCATTTTTCCTATTTTCATCCATTACTTTCCAATGTCATGTTAGAGATGAATAAATTCTTTGAGCCCATCACTGAAAGATCAACAAACCTGATTTTATTATGACACCATATTTTTGTCATCGGTTCTGCACAAAATTATATACAAAGAAATATATACAAAAATGTTCAAGTATTAAATTTTCAATTCAAGGCTTCTGTTTCAAAAGCTACATTTAACATACTTCAGAAAGAGCACAAATTAGTCATTTCAAATAAATTCCCAACTACTTTTGGTTTCTATATATATGTCTATATATATATAATTCAGTAGGCACTAAAATCCATGCAGCTGCATTGTGGGGCTTGTTCCTACCCTTGTAGAAGCAGGTCCGTCACTCCGAGTTGTGAGTTTGGCTACTACCCATTCATGCTCAAGTGCAGTAGATAATTTTACAAAATGTGATAGACTGAAAACCAGAGACTAATTTAGGTCTCAAAATCATATTATCTACCAACAAAACATTTACAGTTAGTTGTGCAAGAACAAGATTCCATTTCCATAACCAAATAACAAAATAAAACATCTTACGTGTAGGATAACTTACATCTTTGGACTGCTGGAAAATACTTAATTATGAACATTTTGAAAATAAAAGACAGCAGAAGCCCTGATATTACCTCTGTTTCCTTATTTCTTATACTACCTTTTAAAATAAAGCAGGAAATGTGGCCAGCAGCTGGTCCCGTCTCTTCTGCCCCAACAGCTGTATCCACTTTAGCACAAAGAAAAACAAGGATGCTAAATACGTATATCCTTTATCAAACAGTGATGTTTCACAAAGAATTTAATGTCTCTTGCATTTCAGAGCATCAGAACACACACTTAGACAAGTGGACGATTAACAAACAGTATTTCAAAGGAAGAAGGATTTTTCCATCTTTGGAAAAACAGTATCCATCATATCATTAATTTTAAAAAGTATTTCTAAATAGGACAAAGGTTTTAGAAATATGGTGATTCTTTGTGAAGCCTCACTTTACATGTTTTCATTCACATTTCACAGCTTTCAATATCTAATAACCATACAGAAATTTAGCCTAAATTTTAATACAACAAAAATAAATACTTCCAACAATTTCTTCATACTCATTAATAAGTAATTACTGTGCTGGTCCTCAAAGAAACATTTCACTTATCATCTTCAAATTAAAACACAGAAATCTGGTGGGTATGTTAATTTCCAACTTCTCATGTGGTGAAATATTAGGATCTTTAAATAGATTGTATTTCTGCATTTTCTACTGAAAACTATAAGGCATTCTTAAGTATTTTAGGAGATCTGTCATCTCCAGAAAAATACCACATTTGCGCATGCCTCAATACTTATGGTCAACCTCTGAAAAGTTGCTCTACAATTGGAATTCCAATTTGCATCTTGTACAACTCGGAACTTCCATTCAACTTCACCTGTTTGTCTCCAAACTGTATCTCTATTAGCAGGTTTCAGTGTACAGTTGGAACCGATGTCATCCAAGGCCATGTCCACACTGGGGACAGAAGAGCTAGGTACACGCAACTTGAACAAGGGGACACATTTAACAGCTATTTCAACCAGAAGCAACTTAAGTACAGTAATGACCAGCACAAGTCTGTTTCCAGGGTGGACAAGGCCCAAATTAAGATTCCCCTCCCGCCTTTCAAAAAGAAAAAAGAAAAACAAAAAAAGATCTCACACACACACACACATTGAGATGTTTGCCCATTAAAGTAGGCTAAGCAGCAGAGCATGAGCGTTACGTGAAGAGATGGATCCTTACCAGGTTGTGAGGCGGGAACGACTGTTCTGTAACCCCTACAACGGAGCCTGGCAGGAAGGAAATCACCTAAAAAAGAAACTGTCAGAGAGATTTAATAGTCACAGGTTATCATTAGGAGTTGGTTACAGTGTCACATTCATGCTTTTAGCTAAACACTTAAAAGATTTAATATTACTTTTTTTTTCCGCCTCTGAAATGCGTCCGGTGAAGATGTCCCACTAAAGAGGTGTTTTACATGGTGTAAGGGCTAAAGTAGAAAGGGGTAAACGCGGATAAAGAGCAGATTACTTGACCCTACATTTTAAGAGAAGACGACGCCTTCCGAGCGCACGCCGAGCAGAACTCCACCGACACCTTATCCTTGTCCACATGGAGACACACTCCTCCCGCCGCGTCGTCCTCTTCCAGCAGCTCCTGCGGCTGCTTCCCCACCGGCAGGGCGTAGTCGTGGTCACCGGCGGGCGAGTCTCGGAAGAGCGAAGTGGTGAGCCGCAGTCCCACGCCGCTCAGCCGGCTCAGCAGGCGAGCCAGTCCGGTCTCGTTGGCTAGGACGGCCCGTAGGTAGCGACTCTCCTCCTGCAGTGCTTGCACGCGTTTGCCCAGCTCCCGATTCTCGGCCCGCAGCTCCTGGTTCTCGGCTGCCAGTCCCCGGACTCGACTCTCCAGCCCCATCACGTACTCCTTCTTCTTGAGCCGATTAAGACGGGCAGCGGCCGCCGCCGCCTTCCGGGGACTCTTGGTCGCCGCCGGGTTGGTGGTGTCGTTGTTGGCGGCGCCGCCGCCGCCGCCTCCTCCTCCTCCCGGAGACTTTCTCCGCCTCTTTTCCCCGCCGCCGCGGTCACTGCCGCTGCTGCAGCCTCCGATGCCGTTTAACAGCCTCTGCAGCAAGTCAGAAAAGCGCTGCATCTCTGCAGCCGCGGTCTCGTCGTCGTCGTCCCCCCTCAACAGGCCGCCGCTATCCGAGCCTCCGCCGGACGAGGACAGCGGCCCTGGCGAGCTGAGCCCGGGCTCCAGGTGCCAGTCCGGCTGCCGAGGGTCCAGCAGATCGGCCAGTTCCAGCCCGGAGAGAAAGTCCATGTCCTCCGGCTCTTCTTTGGGGACCATAGCGATCGCGTCCTCCTCCTCCTCCTCCATCTTCACGGGCGAGGGCGCGGGCGCGCGCACGGCCACGCTGCCGCGGCTCCCCCTCCGGACCTCCGGCTCGCCCCCGTCCCCGGGAGGTTGCTCGCGGTCAGGCGATCGGGGCCTGGGCGTCTCCGCCCCCGCGGCTGCCCGAGTCGGGCCCCCGAGCGGCGCGCGCGCGGCGGGCGGCTCCTGGCTGTCGCGGTGGCTCGGGAAGTCGCGGCCGGAGGCTGCCAGCAGCTTGGTCAGGCTGTGCCTCATGGGGCTGAGCGGCGGGCCCGGGTAGGCCGCAGCCCCTCAGACCCCGGGCCCCCGCGCGCAGAGCCACGGCGCTGGGCCGACCGCAGGCGCGGGGAAGGTCTGAGTGGCCTCCCGCGGCCGCCCAACCCCCCCCGCACGAGGCGGGGGGAAAGGCAGTGGAAGCGCGAAGCGGCGAGGCCCGCGAGGACTCGGCCGCGCCACCCAGACCGCGGCCTGGCCGGAAGTTACTCTCTCCCCACCCCGCCCACAAAAACGCGCTTCTCTCCCGGACGGAGTATCGCGAGATTCCCAGTGCTTTCCAGGTGCAGTCACGCCAGCTTTGCGGTGACGTCATAGGAGCCCCGGCAAAAACAATAAAACCTAGTTTACACCCCACCCCTAATTCAACGGTATTACCCAGTACCACTCTCCCCAGTCCAATACTTGACATCTAGACGTATTTGACGAACCTACATAAAAAAAAAAACTATTTTGTGAACACTTTTATTTTTGCTCTTTCTCTCTAAAACTGCAAGCAAAACAACACGCATACGGAAATAGTCCCCGTTAAAACAAAAGACTTCCAATCTGAAGTGTGGCCAAATTCTGAGAAACGCAGTCACGGACTAAAACGAACTCCCCCGGCAACGTTCAGAGGTCCTTAGTCTCAGAAAATGATCTTTCATACTACTATTACGGCTATTCTTGTCATTATTACATCATTTTTTGTTTTATCGTTTACTTGTTTTTGCAACAAGGGTCAGACACTTGCAGAATTAGCTGGTTTGCCAGGGGTGGATGGGTGGTTGGTTACTGATCTCTTGTTTTACTGTTTGTTTTGTTGTGCTTTTTTTTTTTCTCTTTTGTCAAGCCATGGCAGTTACTTACGCTTTTTTCGTTTTAAAATACCAGCTTTTTGAAATGACCAAGTCTTGAAGAAAACACCACTTGACTTTGAGTTCAATAAGTTCATGCTCATAGCACTGACGTAATGAATTCTTCTTAACCTCGCTATGCATTTGGTCAATATTGCTGGGGGGGGGGGGTGGGGGTGGGGCTTCTGCAACCACCACTGCAAACAAAGTAATGGAATTCAGTTTAACACACTCAGTAGTCAGTGTTGATTCAAACTTAAGAGTATGATCCGGGAGTTCTTTATTTTAGGCATTTTTAAGCAAAACACAATTTGGTGAAAGAATATCACAATTTGGTGATAAAAGAGTGTATGCAACAATATGACATGACCACCATGAAACTCTTTGTAAAGTATGTGTGACATCTTCCATATAGACAAATGTCTTTGTTAGGGTTTCCGTTGCTGTGAAGAGACATGACCAAGGCAACTGTTATAAGGACATTTAACTGGGGCTGGCTTACACTGTGCAGGAAGCACAGCAGAGTCCAGGCAGGGTCCAGTTCCCCTATCGAAGGGACTCAAGAGTTCTACATCTTGATCCCAAGGCAGGCAGGAGAGGAGTGTCTCAAAGCCCACTCTGACACTGACACACCTCCTCCAACAAGGCTACACCTACTCCAACAAAGTCACACCTCCTAATAGTGCCAATCCCTGATCCAAGCATATTTGAACCACCACAATAGATTTTATAAATTGACAGAGAAAAACAAGCTCAAGATAACGATCTAGAGGAGAATTCATTGTGATCTCTGCCACACAGTGTAAATGTTACCAGGCTATCAACCACATTTGCACCCAGCTTTCTGGGTGGTATCTCTTTGAAGAGAAAACAATGTATATTTAATATTTCTGGCTCCCCTAATGCTTATCTGTGAGCACAAGGATTTCTATGCCACCTACACATTTAATTACTTTAACTCTTCCAGAATAAACACACACTAATTTCGTGTGGCCATGTTTGAAAATGATGTCTAATTAAGTGGCAGACAAAGTGATGAATCAGAGAAAGATCTGACAGAGTAAGTCCGAGATAGAATATACCCAACTCTCAAGAAAATAGCACAAGAAAACAACTAACTTAAAAGAGCAGCACAGAGAGAAAGAGGGGAGGCAGTTTTACTGAGACAGTTTTAGAGAGACAGGTTGCAGGTGAGCCAGAAAGTGAGAAGGAACCAGAAGATTAGAACAGATTGCCAGAGTTAATTTGAAGCCAAGCAGAGCAATTCAGTCAGCTGAGAGAAGCCAGTTTTAATCAGTCAGCTTGGAGAGGAGTTTGGGCCAGAACAGTGGAGTTGAAACAGCAAGCCAGAGTTCAGAAGGACCTAGAAAGGGTGATTTCTTAAGCAGTAATAAATCCGAGATGAGAACTACGTCTGGTGAATAAAAGATCAGGGTGATCAGGGAAGTGTTTCCTAAGGAGATATTTAAACTGAAATCCAAAGTGGGCACTCTTTAAGGAAGACAAATGAGCGACAAGAAGAGAAATAGTGTGCAACAAACATCTCATCCGTGATATCCGCAAATGAGCTAAGAACGTGATTATAAATGGACAAGAACGTCATGGGCACCCTGACTGTCATTACAAACCTTTTAAGTTTGTAGCAAGCAAGCAATACAAGAAAATCAATGGATGGCAGGCAGGAGATCGATATTTTCTTTGTTAGCATTCTTTGTTTTCCCATAACACAATCAGTTTTCCCCTACTGTGAGATCTTTAGTTCTTCAACAATAGAGCTCTCCGTTTGGAGAAGGCTGTGAACTCCTCTCTGAGATAGGTATATATAAAATTTTCATTTGGGAAACTAAAAGACAAAGACAATATCAAACCTTGATGGAGTCTAAGAAGACATCAGCCGATTATAAGGACGGTAATAATTTTTAAGGATGTGGTCCCATCCGTCCTAATCCCTCAACCCTACATGAAAAGGGGAGTTTTACAAAGCTAATACAATTGAAATAGGGTTGTTATGGTGAACAAGTATAACTAGTGTCCTTATAAAATTAAAAAGTTGCAAGGGTAAGGCTGGCAACATCACTCAGCAGGTAAAGATTCTTGCTGTACAAGTCCAGTGACTATGTCTAATCCCCAGAAACCACATGAAGGTAAAAGGAGAGAACAACAGTACAAAGTTGTTCCTTGACCTCCCTCTGCCTGCACACTGTAACACAGGCAACTCCCCCATGCATATCATACACACACATACATATAATAAAACGAAAGTCTTGTCTTTCATTTGTAATAAAAATTTCAAATAAGAAAATAAAATGAAAACATTTTTAAGATCTGGGGACTTAGTTGGTAACGTCCTTGTGGAGCACCTGCATCACCCTTTGTTTGCTCTTCATAACCTTATAAATGGGGCAAGGTAGGGCATACCTGAAATTCTACATGGAAAGGGTTAAGGCAGAAGCACCAAAACTTCAGGGCCAGACTTGGCTGTATAGCACATTTAAAGCCAACCTAGGCTACAAGAGACTGTCAAAGAAGAGGGTGGGGGTGGAGGAAGAGAAAGAAAAAGGAAAAGCAGAGTAGGAGAGAGCAGGAAGCAGAGGCAAACAGTGAAAGGACACACGGAGAGACAGTACAGAAATACAATGGGGAGACGCTGACTAGATAACTGGGGCATGGTGTCTGTAAGCCAAAAGTGCTAAAAGTCGCCAGCAAACAAGAAGAGACTGAGTCTAGAAAGAAGTCCACCCTGCAGCCATGGGAGTTAACACATCCTTGCCAACAGCTTCATTTCTGATTTTAGCTTCTGGAATGGAGGCAATACATGTCTGTTGTTTTAAGCTGAGTTTTTGTCACTGATGATAGCAGCCATGTAGTAAAACTATGGGATATGAAAAGCCGCCCAAATATGCTGTGTGTGTGTGTGTGTGTGTGTGTGTGTGTGTGTATAGGGAGATTAGCAAAGTGACTCTGGTATTCTCACGAGGTTTAGTCAGATTTGGGGAAAGATCCAAAGATTTGACTAGGGCTTGATGGTGCACCTGTGAGGGGATTCGTTCTCATAGCCAACAGGCTGGGCATCAGGAGACACTTGTTCTTCCCCACTGTGGGACTCTCCAAGTAATTGCAAGCGGACCTATATGGCATAGGGCTTTCACTGCCCAGAGAAAATGGCCCGAATGATGAGAAAGGATGAAGCAAAGCCATTTATGATGTAGATGCAGAAGTAAGACACTCAAGAAGTCACTGGAACACTGTTCTATTTGGGCCCCTACTTCACTAAGCCTTCCAAATCGCTGTAGCTAGAAAGGAATCTGGCCAATGCACTTTGCTTTTGTGGGTGTGTTGTTTGCTTGTTTTTACCTTTACATTTACAATGCAGGACCCCATAATTAGAAGGGGGGATTGATGCCAAGGATAAATACCAATACAGCAGATCTTCCATAAAGACCACGATGTCTACATTGGTACATTTTCTAAGGCAGATAATCAGGTCACAAACTGCAGAGAGGGCAGCTGAGTCATTCTTAAGAGGTTTCAGTACAGAAAGAAGAGTACATATATTACAAAGACCAAAGTGCTCATTTCATGTTTGTTTTTCCATTTACCCATGACCCATAAATTATGAGGGGCAGTAAGAGCAGAAGGGCTATGACTGGCTCTCAACTGAAGAACCAGGTCGGTAACAGTATCTAGAGAGCAGATTTTCTGAAACCTTTCCATTGATGATCCCCTTTTATGGCATGTCTTCCAATCAATGAAGACCTATTGTTGCTGCTGATGGCAGAAGGGTGAACAATGTAGAAGTTAAGCCCAAATGGTTGGAAGGGTGCAAACGATGTTTGTCTTGCCATCACAGCAAGGTCCTTCCTTCTAGAGTAGATGCCATCTCACAGCCCCCTTACAGGTTCCTCAGATCATGCTTCAGTTCATTCTAAATTCTTTTTTTCTTCTTTTTTTGGTTTTTTCAAGATCTTCAATCCATTCTAAATCACACTGTTTCCAGGGTTGTTTAATTCCAACACCTGGGAGTCAGAGGCAGGCAGATCTCTATGAGTTCAAGGGCAGCCTGGTCTACATAGTGAGTTCCAGGACAGCCCAAGCTACATAGTGTAAGACTCTGTCTCAAATGAGAGAGAGAGAAAGAGAGAGAGAGAGAGAGAGAGAGAGAGAGAGAGAGAGAGAGAGACTGAGACAGACAGAGAGACAGAGGAAAAGGATGAAAGAAAAGAAAGCCCAGAACTTTTTGAATTTTCTTTATATGCTGAAAATTTTAAATTAGACCCAAGGTGAAAAGAATAACATGCCAATTCCCTATGTGCCCATCATTCATATTTAACAATATAGGGCCTCGTCAGGCAGTGGTGGTGCACGCCTTTAATCCCAGCACTTGGAAGGCAGAGGCAGGTGGATTTCTGAGTTTGAGGCCAGCCTGGTCTACAGAGTGAGTTCCAGGACAGCCAGGGCTACACAGAGAAACCCTGTCTTGAGAAAACAACAACAACAACCCCCACCTCAAAACAATATAGGTCCTCACTTCTTCACTCTCTTGCTAATTTTGTTGAGATATTTTAGAATAAATCATAGGTACCATGCCAGTCCACACCTACATGTGCCGCTGGACATTTTTTATTATAAGGCTATCTTAGTTCGATAATCACAATACCATGACTATAACTAATAAAATCATTAAAATTTTGTTCCTTAATAACATTAACATAATTTTTTGCTGTAACTGACATGGATATAATTGTTTTAGCATTACCACTGACCACTAGTACTAATGAACACAATTGGCAACGATCTCCTTGCAGTTTCATTTCCATTAGAATATGTTCCATTAAGAACATTCATTTAAAATGCTATTTCTAGAGTTGTTAGGAGAGTTTATCTCTCTCCATACTTACACCTATGTAAAATTCATGCCTAGTTCTTTTCATATTTCTTGTTTCTCAAGATTTTAGTTTTCCTGTTTTCTCTCTACTCAGATCCATTTTCTTTAAGATCACTCAAGGGGAGGGAGCAGGGCTGAGTGAAGAGAGGTGGTTTCCTTACCCAGGAACAGAAGGTCCTTGGCCTTCCAATGCTTTTAATCTTTGCATGTTTTATTCTTCTCTTAGACCAGCAGTTCTCAACCTGTGAGTCACAACCCCTTTGAGGGTTCAGCTACCCTTTCACAGGGGTCACATAACAAATATCAACATACCAGATATTTGCATTATGATTAATAACTAGCAAAATTTCAGTTATGAAGTAGCAGTAAAAATGACTTTATGTTTGGGGGGTCACCACAACTTGAGGAACTGTATTAAAGGGTCACAGCATTAGGGAGGTTGAGAACCACTGTCTTAGACAATTACTGTACTTTCTACTTCTAGGATGTTATTATACAATTCACTTCTAGGAAAAGCCTTTTCTAGTTTCTCCTAGACTAGGTTTGGAGACTGTATGGGCTTTCCTATTCATGCCATTCTTGAACATTCTTTCTCATCTCATCTATTGACAGTAAATTCAATGATAATAATAAAGTCTTATTTGTATTGTATCCCAGGTCTTAACATGGTATCTGGCCTAGAATAGATTACAAAAAGCAATCTATTAGATCAATGCAATGTATTAAATATAGTAAGAAAGATTGAAAAACGATAATAGCTTGGCGTGCCCTGCCTCTGCTGACATCCCTCTGCTAGAGCTAAAGAAAAAAAACACTATCCAAACTCTAAAAGACTAAGCATATGAGAAAATGCATACCTAATATCCAAGGTTAGAATAGGACAGAAGACATGCAATATAAACCAATGCAGCCATAGTCATCTGAATTTTGATAAAGATGCCAAAAATATACATTACAAAACTGATAACCTATTCTGAAAAAAAAATGTTGATAAAACCGGATATATACATGCAAAAGAATGAAACTAAGTCTTTATCCCTCACTGTGTGTAAAAATCAACTGGAAGTGGATTACGAGTCTTAAAGTAAAACCTGAAACTCTGAACCATTAGAGGGAAAAGCAGGAGAAACATTTCAAGATATAGGGAAGACCTTTCTGAACAGGACCCCAGTTGTTCAAGAAATGATGCTAACAACTGGAAAATGGGATCACACGGAATTAAAATATTCTTCCCAGCAAAGGAACAATTGGGTGAAGAGACGCCCTACAGAATTGGAGGGAAATCCTTGTTAGTCATACATCTGGCGTAGAATTAGCATCTAGCACATATGAAGAACTCATAAAACTAGGAAAGAAATCAAACAACTCAGTCAACAAATGGGCTAATAGGTGGAGTAAAAATGTCCAATAAACATATGCAAGTATGTCCAGTATCAATGGCCATCTGAGAAATGCAACCTACACTGAAATTGCATCTCACTCTAGTCAGGAAAACAGGCATTAAAACAATGTCAATGCTAGTAAGGATGTGGACGATAGAAAACGTGCATGCACTGTAGGGTTGTACTCCATGGGAATCTGTAAGGAGTTTCTCCTAAAACTTAAATCTTATAATCTAGCTATTTCTGGACTCCAAGTAAGCATATCACGGGAATATTTTTTATAACTATGCTTTTTGTAGCATAGTTCACAATAGCTAGGTTATATATATCCAGTCAGGGTACTCATCAGTATAGGAATGGACAAAAAGTAATGTATATAGACAGAATGAAACTTTTTTTAGCCTTAAAGAACAGCAAAGTTATGTTATACAGGACAATAGAAATGGCTAGGGATAATCATATTATGCAAAGTATGCTAGCTTCAGAAGGACAGATATTGTTTTTTCTCTCATTTGTCACTTCTAGATTTTATATGGATACATAAAATTATATGCATATATGTATACATTAAATGTACATGTGACACAAAAGTAGAAGTGAAAATGTCTAGGAGGACAAAGGGGGCCAACAGGAGTAGGATGGGGAGATGAGAAATATGCTCAAGAAACACTGAATACCTGCATGAAAGCAGTCCTTGTAATTCATTATCACGTACAATGGATGCACACCAGTGAAAATGAATATATAAAATCTAAGATTTCATAAAATGTGTAAGATCCATGAGAAAAGGTAATAACATTCAAATCTCTAAATTTAAGAGAGAGATGCTAGATACTAGGAGGCACTCTTTCATGTACAAAAAGATTTTGTGATTTTCCATATGCTATTGAACATTTGTGAGAGTTGTAGCTTCCAGCTCAATGACCTGACCCAGATCTGTCAGGCCATGCATGGCTTGCTCCAAAATAGATCTTGCCTGCCTAGTTGGAGAAAGAAAATTCTGCAGGCCTTAAATAATTTAAATATAAATGGAGCCTACTGGAAATTAAGCAGACATGTAAAATATTCTTTCATTTTAAGTTAAATTTAAATTTATTTATTTTAAATGTTACTATCTTTTGAATTTGTAAGGTGGTGTATGGTTCAAAAACCAAACGACATAAAAGTTGTCCACACCAAGAAGTTTCATTCCAAATTTTATTTCTGACAACTTCATTCCCTATGGCCTGCTACACCATTAATAACCACTTTCATTGGTATGTTTTCAATATTTATTTGTATGTCTAGAAATAAATTGTATTCATAGTCTCCTATCTTCTGGCCAGGATAGAAGAGATAGTGTATATTATATTGTTTCACCTGTTCAAATGTATTTGTATTGAATTTTAAAAGGTAAAGTTAACCGCTTGCTCTTTGATGCTGTATAAGCTATTTCTAATTGTTCGCTACTATAATGATACAATGAATATATCTTATGTTGGCTTTCCACGCTATACCAAATACTGAGACAGTTGGCTGATGAGGGGGAGAGCTTTATTTTTACTTACAGTTTTACAATTTTAGTCCATGATTACCTAGCCCCCTTGCTGTGGGGCCCAGCAGTGTATCATGTCTGGAGCACACAGCATAACTAGGTGACCCACCTCATGGTCAGAGAGCAAAGAAAGAGGAAACGATCAGGATCTCACAGTCCCCTACAGTAGCAAGTGACATAAAGACCTTCTGTTAAGCCCCAAGTCCTAAAGTCTTACCACTTCCCAATGATTCTCCCTCCGGACCAAGCTTTTGCACATGGGCATGTGGACATTTAAGATCCAAACTGTATTAAACCTTCAACAGGAAAGAGAAAATTATTTTAGATGAGACCATAGAAGAGTAAGTCAGAATGTGAATGAGAATAATCTGGCAACTGGCAAAGGTCAGAGTCCCCCTGTGGGCCTGGGTAGTTGGGGGCTTGTGGGATATCACAATCAATTAAATGTGTAGTGACCAGGCCGATTTTTCAAGGGGAAGTTTTTCTTGATTTTACAAGTGGAAAATGCTTGGTTCTTGAAAATTTCCAAGAGAGATGCTCATCAAGTACTGAGTCAACTACACGGCCTCGGCCATTATTAGGCTTAAGATGTTTTTAGCATTTAGAAGATATCCGTATCTTCTTAGGAAGATGGGAAACTGCAGAAGCCTACTCTTAGCCAGTGTTCCACATTCTGATAACTGTTTTCAAGGTTTATGATTAAATTTCTTTAAAAAGTACTCCCTGGCTTGTATGGATTTCAGAACGTAAGTAGATATAGTACAGCAGAGACTGTTAGTGATCCATTAAATATTCCTCCCCTTCAATCTAGCTCTCCCCATGACATAGCACACATTAGTCTTATCCCCATCACAGTGATATATCTGAATTCATCATGGCAACACAGCCTCTGAAAACACTTGGCTGAAGTTTTTTAGATGGTCTGGTTTGCAACAGTGGACACTGGAAGACACACCAACTCGTTGGGAAGAGTAGGTATTAGGCAGAGAAGCAAGAGTTACAGTCCTTAAGGTCTGCTCAGTCTCACAGTGGAGAAGGTAGATTCACTTGGTCAGGACCCTGACCCAGCCACTCCATAGGTACCTTGGTGAGAGAGGGCTTTGTAGAATAACAGGCACGGGTGCCAGGCTCCTTCCAAGACTTTGTTTCTAAACCTCAATGTGGGACAAAAATGGGGTCCCGCATCTGCTTAGGGCTAGGGCCCCTGTGCTAGGCAACCAGGGAGTTTGACTGTGCACATCCCCACAGAACTGCTGGGCAGACGTCCAGCTGTGAGAAGCCTGGGGACCCCACTCCTGGGATCCCCGTGGACCTGCCAGAGTCAGACTCTGTCGGGCACCACAGACAACTGCCGCTGGGTTCCAAGAGCGAGCAGGTTCTGGGGTCCCTGGGCCACATGAAGGCCAGGGACATCAGGTTCTCAGTCTTGGACTCCTCAGATGCTGCTGGATGTCTCGGAAGAGCTGGGAACAGAGTGTGGACCAGTGGGTGGACTCTGGTCTGGAGGCTGAAGGGAAAAGGGCTCTGGCTGGATACAAGGAGGGAGAGGAGAGAGAGGGAGGGAGGGGAAGGAGGGGAGGGAGAGAGAGACAGCCCTAGGCTTGCTCAGGTGGGTGGCTTGGTCGGGAGCAGCTTGGTTCTGCTGGTGGCAGTTGGCTGGCGTGTGTGCAGGGAGGCCTCCTGGTGGGAGGCGCAGCTCTTAAGAGGAAACCTACTCCATTGCTCCAGCACTTTGGGCCCGATGAGAAGAGGCAGTCCATGGTTTTAAGGTGTTTATTGTAGAAAGGCAGAGAGAGGGAGAGAGTAGAGAAGCAGAGGCCGCCATGGCCACATGGAGAAGGGGGAGGAAGGGAAGGTGAAGAGAGGGGGAACAAGAGAGTAAGAGTAAGAGCAAGAGAATAAGAGGTAAGAGTGCAAGGAGGGGGCAAGCAGCTCCTTTTATAGTGGGCTGGGCCATCCTGGCTATTGCCAGGAAACTGTGGGGAGGAGCATACCTGCTGTTGCCAGGTAACTGTGGAGGTAGAGTCCAGACAGAATACCAGGAGCTTGGAGCATTGCTTATATGATCCATCCTTTCCTAAGAACTAACCTGAATTCATTTCACTCACTGAAACAGGGGCACTGCTCTGAAAACATGGCAGTTCATCAGTGCTTCTCTCTGCAGATTCTTACACATCTTTAGAACTTATCCTTCAGGGTACACAGAGGACTTACGGTTTTGTACTTTTCCAAGACATCATGCTTAGTTAGGCATCATAGTAGTAGACAAGGTATTTTAAGTTTAGCCTCTCTTATTCTGTTGCCTTTCATATTAGGGTTAGTGCTTGTAAGCATTGAAAAAAAAATTAGGTTTGCTTTAGAAAAGGGTTTTGTTGTTTTGCTTTAAAATTTTTCCCTTTGAAGATAATGGTTTAGAATAAGCTAACTTACGTATTGTCAATTTGTTCCAATGATAAATATTACTTTATAGAGGCGAGCACTCTAGTAGCTACCCTGAGTGCTTATTCTTGAATGGCCAGAGATTAAGTACAAAGGGCTCTACACACAAGGAATAGCACTCCTTCAACCCCCCACCCCCACCCCACCCCTGTGTGTGTTCGTGTTTCAAAGGTAGTTTATATACTGGGAGGAAGCATGGAATTTAGAGCCAGAAAGCAGACTTGCTTACTTAATTGGCAGTGTCACACACAAGAATAAAAGTACGATGCCCTTTGTTAAAACACTAATTTCATGACAGTGATAGGATTAAAGCAGGACAGAGAGTCCACGGCACCCTGCCTAAGAGCTTTCAGTTTAGATTCCCCCTCAGCCTCTCTAGGTCTTCATGGCTTTAGATCTAAGCCACCCTCTTAGAGTCTCACTGTCTCATCTATAATATAGTGACAACACATCCTCTCTTGGATGTCTGAGTGTGAAAAGTGTTTAACTTGGCAGGGGGTGGAGAGAGGAGCCAGTAGCTCAGAGCACTTGTTGCTTTTGCTAAGGACCCTGGCTCAGATCATGGAAGCTCACAACCATCTATGACTCTAGTTCCGAGAATCTGATGCCATCTTCTATGCTCCTTGGATACACACATGATGCATATATACATGCAGGCAGGTATAGCACTCACCACAAAAAGTCTAAAAACAAATCATTAAAGAAAAATACTTGATATACAACAATCACATCCTCTATTCTTCCTTCTTCATTTATATCATGACATTGTCTATATAGTAAGTTCAAGGGCAACCTGGGCTGAGTAAGTTTCTCTCTCACAAAACAAACAAACAACTAACAACAACAAGCAAAGTTTTTTTTTAAAAGTAAATCAAACTTGCTATGTAACTTTTGGTGTTCCTGGCACCAAATGAATGAGAAAATTACTATGCTATAATCTATCTTATAGGTATTCACAATTGCATATAACAATGACTAAATATAGGAGAAATAAGAAAATAAATTATATTCTGGTAATTAACTTGAAAATTTTACTTCCTTAAAAACTTTACATTAATCTAACTTAACTATGTTAAATAGCTATTTTTACAAAACTGAATTATTCCTACAAAGAATGCTATAATATACACATTCAGCTTGGACTTTTAAAAAACAAAAGTTAATATATAAAAATGTATTGACAGAAACAGAAAACGATATATGAGCTGCTACCAAAATCAAGCCTAATCTGCTATGACTGATTACCCTAAATTGAGGTATTTTTGCCTATTATCATATTGTAAAATCGAAAATGAAACCATTGAGAGTCTCAATAGAGACTGTCTAAATCCTCAGTTATTAAGGAGAAAACCAAGAAAGAGGAAGTAAGATAAACTTGCAGGAAATATTAGAATTGGTTGACGTAACGAACTTGAATCTCAATGCTCAATAGAATGAATATATTAATGCTGGTTTTTACACTTTGGCACACAAGTGAATGATCAAACTTTTGCTTTGCCAAGCTAATACAAAATCAGATCCAGTCAGACCCTTTTTGCTGAGAAGTATTTGTTCTACCACGCTGACATCTCTGTGTTTATAAGTCCAACTACAGTGTTGTAAGCCTATTGTTCTGCAATGGCTAATGGGCTGTGCCTTCCCTTTTTTTCACGATAGCACGTTCATTTTTAAATCATACATCTTTTCAAGCTATAGGAAGATGTCTGAGGCTGGGAATGAGTGAGTTATGAGGTAGAAGACACAGATAATCTTAAGAAACCTTCGAAGGCACAGTGGGGACTCTGGTTAATCTTAAATGTATTCTAGGGAGTAGAACTGAAAATTAACATTAACTTTGCAACAGTAACAACAACAACGTCATAGTAAAGTGTTTTTTTGTACTTAAAAGTATAGTAAATGAATTATCTTTGTTTTTGCCAAAAATCTAAGGCACATAGACTTCAAGTATTAACTGGAGACAATAGGAAGCACAATTTCTCTTATGGAAAGAGATGGCGGAGTTTGGCATTAAGTTCTCTCTCTTTGCTTAAAAGATCCAGGCTGTGCTTTTTGAAGGCTTCTGATTGCAGACGCAGCTCATCATAAGCTTTTTGGATCCCATCTACCCTGCGCTGAAGCTCACGAACTCTCAAGTTGCTATCAACGGCCACTGCCTCTTGCTCAAAGCGTTCTAGCGCATGCTTCTTGGCCATGGCTGCTGTCTCCAACTTCTCCTCAAGCTGGCGGATCTCAGCCTGTTTGTTCTGAAGCACCTTGCCTCTCTCCATGGACAGCTGCAGCAGCTCTTCTTTCTCACGCATGACAGTCTGCAGCCTGGCCTGCAGCTCCTGGTTCAGGTTGATATTAGCCTCTTGGTCTTTCCCCATCTGTTCTGTGGCCTGCTGATATTGCTGCTTGATGCTCTGCAGCTGGCTGTGCAGCTCCTCAGTCTCCTTGGCATGGTCGCAGGCTTGCTGGTTCTGGAGACTCAGCAGCTCCTTCTCTCGGGCCTGAGCCTGGCTGGCTTCGTGAGAGCATCTCTGTTTCAAGACCTCCAGTTCTTCCACCAAGGCCTTGTTGAGTGTAGTGAGCTCCAGTACTTTGGCCTCCTGGTCTTTCAGAGCCTGGCTGAAGAGGCTGTTATTCTCCTGCCTCAGCTTCTCATTTTCCTCCTTCAGCTTGATGTTTTCACTCTTGTGCTCGTCCTTGAAGCGGATCATCAGCTCGTGGTTGGCTGCCAGGGTCATAAAGCGACTCTCCAGCTTTTGGACGTGCTCACTCTGGACCCTCATCTTCTCCATCTCCTGCATCCTCTTTTCCTCCAGCTCCGAGTTGAGCAGTTCTAGGATCTGGCAGCGTTCCAGGGCCTCATCGGATCTGCGTTTCAGGATGCAGATGAGCTGGGATTGCTCTTGGATGCGGGAGCGAAGCATTGCCTTCTCGCCCTTCTCCTCCTCGGACAGTCCCCTAAGGTTGGCCAAAGCTTCTCTCAGACCGTCCATTTCCTTAAACCCCAATTCCTCATCCTGGTTTTGCAGGTTTTCGTTTTGTTTTCCTAGGATCTCGTCGGGGGGTGGGGTATCCATCCTTAGCGTCTTCTCCTGCGGCATAGACGCTCTACGGGAGAACTGACTTCTGTCTTTCCCCCTTCTGGTTTCAAAAGGGCGTTGCTATGGACGCTTGGCACTCTCCAGCAGTTGGTTTTTCCAGTAAGGAGTCCTGTAATTGGTGGACAGACCTGCAGAATGCAGTGAGGTAATAGGGGGAGTTCAGAGCCTGTCTTTTGAACCAATCACAGTTCTCAGTTCACTGCCACTGTCCTGCCTGTGCTGCAGAGATGTAAGCCATCCACAAAGTCAGCTTCCTATTCACAACAGGGAACAAATCCTGATTTCTCATAAGAGTAAACAAAGTAAGCTTACAGAGACTTATTCTCCTCTTTGTTCTGAAAAGAAACTGCTGTCTGTAGAAACATAGTTGCCATGGATGCACACAAAAGAGAGTCTGAACCCAAGTCTTAGCTGAGCTGCTCTAAATGAAATTGCTTTTGTTTCCCTTAACGTCGACCCTATCTCTGAGAATGGATGCCTTTAGTTAGATACTCAACCCTCCTGTTTATCTATTGGGAAAATAAATTAACAGACAGAAACACAATGCACAATATAGATGCAATCAAATCAGAAACAAACAAAATGCAAAACAAACCATGATGATTACACTTGTGGCTTGCACACTGGAGAGATGGAGATACAAGTCTGTTCAACAATCCGCCAAAAGTGATAATCGAATATGTATAAAGGTGTCAGATAAGATTGACATATTAATACAAAGCTTTGAGGTATTAATAGAGCATCATGTTAAAATAAATAAATACATTTAAAAAACGAGACAGAAACAGCTGAGCAGTGAACCTCAAGAATGATCCAATAAATGCAAGTAAAAATTAGATGGTATTTTATCCACCAAAACCAATAACAATAAATGAATAAAATTCCCATTATTTATGATTTCCAGGACTTGTAAGGGGGTGGGGAAAGAAGCCCTTTATATTATGGATGAAAGTCAGTTAAGAGTGTCTATGCTAATTAAAAGTGTGTTAACTATATTGTGAGCTGGTAATTGCCCTTGTGGGGAGCTCTTGTTTGAAATAATCTGAAGAAGGAGGAAGAGGAAGAGGAGGAGGAGGAGGAGGAGGAGGAGGAGGAGGAGGAGGAGGAGGAGGAGGAGGAGGAGGAGGAAGAAGAAGAAGAAGAAGAAACATTGGGCAAAGCTCCTGCCATCTGCCTTAAAAAAATAAAAAACTTGAAACCTAAATTTCCAAAAAAAAACAGCTAACTGAGCATTATCATGTTTAAAGGGAAATTTCCATGGCACAGAAAATACGTATGTTAGAAAAATAACTGAAGAAAAGGAAGGTACAAAACTTGATGATCAAAAATAAACTTGGTGCTGTGAAACTGTGGAACAGAGAAATAGTTGGCTCTTTGTGTAATGACACAAAGTGTCATTGGGGATGTAGACTTCATTTATACCCATAGGGTGACAAAGACGTCTATGTATCACTAACACTGTTGTAGGGATATTTAAATGCTTCCACGTTCACCAAGAGCAAAACATTAGACAAAAGGGTAAGATAATACCTTTGGTCTCAAATATTTACAATTATTTCCCAGATCACAAACTTCTTGTCTATACAGGGATGGCAAGGCTGAGGGCTAGAAACTTTCCTAAACTGGATGTTTTACACTTTTAAAACTTTTTAACTGATAAGGGCATAAATATTATACATATCAACAGGGTACACACACATATACATATACACACTTCCAATCAGATTAAATATATATGTCTCCTCAAACTTTTACTTTATCACTTCTTCTTTCCCTTCCCCTCCCTTCCTTGTCCCTCCTTCCCTCCTTTCTTCTTCTTTCTTTTTTTTTCTGTGAGAAAGGGTCTTACTTATCCTAGGCTGGCCTCATACCAACTATGTAGACAGGCATGACCCTGAACTTCTGACCCTCCTATCTCTGTCTCTGGAATGTAGGATTATAGTTATTGAACCACCACATTCTGCTCTCTTATGGTGAGAAGGTTTACACATCCTTTCTTCTGCCTTTTGAAATACATACTGTGTGTTCCTTGCATTCCCTCTGTTACTTGATGATGGCATAGCAGAATTTCTTGCTCCCATCTATATCTAACAGTGCCTTAGGGTCCCCATTGCTGTAAAGAGACACCATGACCAAGGCACCTCTTATAAAGGACAACATTTAACTGGGGCTGGCTTACAGGTTCTGAGGTTCAGTCCATTATCATCATGGCCAGAAACATGGCATCATCCAGGCAAGCATGGTGCTGGAGGAACTGAGAGTTCTACATCTACATCTTCATCCAAAGGAAGCCAGGAGCAGACTGTCTCTGGGTAGCTAGAAGGGGGTCTCAAAGTCTACCCCCAAAAGTGACACACTTCCTTCAACAAGGTTACACCTACTAATAGTGCCACTCCCTGAGCCATTTTCAAACCATTACAAACCGCAACTTAGTACCAGGCCTAGTTCTCTTTTTTGTTGTTGTGATAAATCAAAAACTGCTTGTTAAGGGAAGGTTACAGTCCATTACTGAGGGAAACCAGGACAACAACAACTCAAGGCAGGAATCAAAGCAGAAACAATGGAGGAGGGCTGTTTACTGGCTTGCTCAGCCTGCTTTCTCATACAGTGAGCTGGACTCGCCCATAGCAATCATTCATCAAGAAAACCTGAGGCAGCCAGGGTGGCTAGACTGTTGTCTTTTACACAACAAACTTTGGCAAGAAACAGAAAACAACTTTATTGGCTCCAGCCTTGCCAATAAGTCAGTCAACTAGTTACCGTTTCATTAGTCAGCTAGCTGCAGGGTCGTCTTTATGCAAGAGCCACTACTAAGTTACCACTCTTAAACTCTGTATTGGTTTGATCTGCTAAACTGAAATTTTAACAAACACTGGAGCTTTGTAAAAATGGATATCAAAGACTTTAGAATGGTGTATTAACTAGACTCCTGTGGGTAGTTCCAAATGTGTTCGCACGGACTACCCTGGCTAAAAACAATCAGCCGGTCACAAAACAAAAGGAGAGGAATCTGGGGAAGAGCCTTGTAAGGAAAGGCGGGCGCGGGGCATCATCAATGGGAAGGAAATCAGAGAAGATGGGGGATGAGAGTTATTAAAACCGATTAGATAGTTGTCTGAACTTGTTAGAGAAATTTTACTCAAAAAAGTGAAAAAAGAAACTACCAAAAATGTAAATAAATTTATTGTGACTTTTTTCTCATTTTTACACCTCTTCCTTAAATCTCAAGCTACATTGCATGAACTACAACTTGTACAGTGGAGGCAAGTGACCAGAAAATTAGAATGTCTCTTTTCTTGTTTTACATATAGTGAACATTGTATTTGTTGATTACCTTATGTAGTTATTTGACATAAAAAAAACTGAAATTACAAAGTATATTTTCTGCCACGCAGACCTTGCGTGACAGCAGTATTTGAGGCGAAAACTTCAAGGAAAGTCGGTCTCCTGACCCCGCACTGTCTCCTGGCACCCCTAACTCAGAGGTAGCCCAAATATGTCCTTGCAAACTCGAGTGCTAGGTGCCCACCAAGATATGATTTATTAACAGACAAAATAGGACATGGCTCTCTAACCTTTACCAATGTTCCAACGCCATAGCCGAACCCTGGGTTGGAATGTTACCCATTCAGACTAATTGCCTCTGGCATTGTTAGGGAAATAAGGAAGGGAATAGGGCATTGAAGCTTACAGAATGGGAGACTTATCCCAGGACAAAGTCAAGTAAAATCCTCATTCTCAGTCAAGAGGCACGTCTCTACTAGCCCAGAAGATTAGCATAGTGGGCGGTTTACCTAGGATGGACGGGACCTTGAGCCCAGTGTGAGTGTGAGAGACAGTGTGTAGCAGTCTGCATTCAGCATTTTAGATTCAGCATTCGAGATTCAAGCCTCTGTCCTCCTGGCTGGCCCACCTGCAGCCCCCCGGGACTCTGGCTGGGCCTATGCGGCCTGAGCGTGCTCAGAGTCCAGGGGTGCTGCACCAGTCCAGAGGAGATGGCTGCTGGTTTTAGACCCAGTGTATTTAGATGGCCTCAGATGTACCTCGACTACTGAGCTGCCAGATTTTTCATTTCTCTTTTGCAATGATTGTAAAAGCCTCATGCCATTTTTAAGAAATACATTCGGCTTCAGCACACTTCTTGTGACTTGTCTGTCTGCCCCAGCCGAATCCCGTGCACACCTGGCCAGAACCCATCATCCCAGGGAACTAGGGTTTCCCGCTAGAAACCCTGGCCCATGGCAAATTAATTTTTTTTTTAAATTTTATTAGATGTTTTCTTTATTTACAATATCTTCTTTCCCAGGTTCCCCTCCAAAAGAAAAAAGAAAAAAGAAAAAAAAAAAAACCAAAAACTAAAACAATCCCCTGTTCCCTCCCCCCTCCCCCTGCTCACCATCCCACCCCCTCCTGCTTACTGGCCCTGGCATTTCCCTACACTGGTGCTTAGAACCTTCACAGGGCCAAGGGCCTCTCCTCCTATGATGACTGACTTGACCATTCTCTGCTATACATATGCTGCTGGAGCCATGAGTCCCCCCATGTGTACTCTTTGGTTGGAGTTTCAGTCCCTGGGAGCTCTGAGGGTACTAGTTAGTTCATATTGTTGTTTGTCCTAAGGGGCCCTTTAGTTAGTCAGGCTAAGGGTTTATCTATTTTGTTGATTTTCTCAAAGAACCAGCTCCTAGTTTGGTTTATTCTTTGTATAGTTCTTTTTGTTTCTATTTGGTTGATTTCAGCCCTGAGTCTGATTATTTCGACTCCTCTTGGGTGAATTTGCTTCTTTTTGTTCTAGCAATTTCTGATGTGCTGTCAAATTGCTGGTGTATGCTATCTCCAGTTTCTTTTTGGAGGCACTTAAAAGCTATGAGTTTTCCTCTTAGGACTGCTTTCATTGTGTCCTATAAGTTTGGGTATGTTGTGGCTTCATTTTCATTAAACTCTAGAAAGTCCTTAGTTTCTTTATTTCTTCCTTGACCAAGTTGCCATTGAGTAGAGTGTTGTTGAGCTTCCACGTATGTGTGGGCATTCTATTGTTTATGCTGTTATTGAGGAGCAGCCTTAGTCAATGGTGATCTGATAGGATACAAGGAATTATTTCAATCTTCTTGTATCTGTGGAGGCCTGATCTGTGACCAATTATATGGTCAATTTTGGAGAAGGTACCATGAGGTGCTGAGAAGAAAGTATATCCTTTTGTTTTAGGATAAAAAGTTCTATAGATATCTGTTAAATCCATCTGTTTCATAACTTCTGTTAGTCTCACCATGTCTTTGTTTAGTTTCTGTTTCCATGATCTGTCCAGAGAGTGGGGTGTTGAAATCTTCCACTGTTATTGTGTGCGGTGCAATGTGTGCTTTGAGCTTTAGTAAAGTTTCTTGTATGAATGTAGATGCCCTTGCATTTGGAGCATAGAGGTTCAGAATTGAAAGTTCTTCTTGGTAGATCATATCTTTGATGAATATGAAGTGTCCCTCCTTATCTTTTTTGATCACTTTAGGGTGAAAGTCAATTTGATTCGATATTAGAATGGCTACTCCAGCTTTTTTCTTGGGACCATTGGCTTGGAGAATTGTTTTCTATCCTTTTATTCTGAGGTAGTGTCTGTCTTCGTCACTCAGGTGGGTTTCCTATATGCAACAAAATGTTGGGTCCTGTTTACATACCCAGTCTGATAGTCTATGTCTTTTTATTGAGGAATTAAGTCCATTTATATTAATATATATTAAGGAAAGGTAATTGTTGCTTCCTATTATTTTTGTTGTTATAGTTGGAAATCTGTTCACGTGGCTATCTTCTTTTAATTTTGTTGGAAAATTACTTTTTTGCTTTTTCTAGGATGTAGTTTCCCTCCTTGTGTTGAAGTTTTCCATTTATTACCCTTTGAAGAGCTGGATTCATGGAAATATATTGTGTAATTTGGTTTTGTCATGGAATATTTTGGTTTCTCCATCTATGGTAATTGAGAGTTTTGCTGGGTATAGTAACCTGAGCTGGCATTTGTGTTCTCTTAAGGTCTGTATGACATCAACCCATGATCTTCTGGCTTTCATAGACTCTGGCAAGAAGTCTGGTGTAATTCTGATAGGCATGTCTTTATATGTTACTTAATCTTTTTCCCTCACTGATTTTAATATTCTTTCTTTGTTTTGTGCATTTGGTGTTTTGATTATTATGTGGTGGGAGGAATTTCTTTTCTGGTCCAGTCTATTTGGAGTTCTATAGGCTTCTTGTATGTTTATGGGTCTCTCTTTGTTTAGGTTAGGGAAGTTTTCTTTTATAATTTTGTTGGAGGTCTTCACTCTCTTTTACACCTGTTATCTTTAGGTTTGGTCCTCTCATTGTGTCCTGGATTTCCTGGATGTTTTGGATTAGGAGCTTTTTGCATTTTGAGTTTTCTTTGACTGTTGTGTCAATGTTTTCTATGGTATCTTCTGTACCTGAGATTCTCTCTTCAATCTCTTGTATTCTGTTGGGGATGCTTGCATCTATGGTTCCTGACTTCTTTCCTAGGATTTCTATCTCCAGAGTTGTCTCTCTTTGTGATTTCTTAACTATTTCTACTTCCATTTTTAGATCCTGGATGATTTTGTTCAGTTCCTTCACCTGTTTGTTTGTGCTTTCCTGTAATGCTTTAAGGGATTTTTGTGTTTCCTCTTTAAGGGCTTGAACCTGTTTACCTGTATTTCTTTAAGGGAGTTATTCATGCTCTTCTAAAATTCCTCTATCACCATCATGAGATATGATTTTAGATCCAAATCTTGCTTTTCTGGTGTTTTGGGATATCCAGGACTTGCTGTGGTGGGAGTACTAGGTTCTGATGATGCCAAGTAGCCTTGGTTTCTGTTGGTAAGATTCTTTCGTTTGCCTTTCGCCATCTGTTGATCTCTGGTGTTAGATGTTCTTGCTGTCTCTGGCTGGAGCTTGTTCTTCCTGTGGGTCTGTAAGCCTGTGTCAGCACTTCTGGGAGATCAGCTTTCCTCAGGTAAGACCTGTGTGCAGTGGGCTGTGAATCAGTTGTCCCTCCTGAGTCCTGGGGTCAGAACAAACCCTGGAGACAGGCTCTCCACTTGCAGGGAAGGGGCAGAGAGGGCTGTGCATCTGCAGAACCTCCTCCTAGGTGAAGAGGGAGGTAGAGAGGATCCTGTGCCGGGCTGCCCTGCCGATTCTGAGGCCTGTGCCTCCTGGCTGGTCCCTCCTCCTCCTAGGTGAAGAGGGAGTAGAAAGCCAAAATATATTTTCTAAAAGAGGAAAAACTCTCAAAATATTAATAGCAGTTGTTTCTCCAGGTTGGGATAACCATCTCCCTCACTACTACCTACCTAAGTCCCACACACATAATGGATATTCAGTGATCTTTGCCTTTGAATAGTTTTTCCACATTTAAAAATGTATTTCATTAAGTACAAATTAACTTCTATAACATCAAATCCATAGATTTTTTTTTTTAAATCAAAGCGAAGAACTTCAAAAGATTTATTGAGGGGGCAGGAGGAAGAATACTAACACATAGGATGTTTGAAAAACTTTGAGGAAACCTATTTTATAAGCTTTCTAAATATAAATATTAGAATATATACACATATATGCATATATATACACTTATATGTATATGTGTGTATATATATGCATATATGTGTATATATATGTATATATGTATGTATATACATATATTTAGCTCTCCCTAGAAGCCATAGATCATGAAACAAAGAGCTAAGTATCAGGAACAAGACATTTACCTTCAAGTTGTTGATCACGAGAATCCCAGAGACTCCTAAAACAACACAGACTATCTTCATTCTTCTTGGACGCCCACCGAGACTTAATATAAAGACCCTATTACTGAAGACACCACATGTTTTTGTCACAGAATATGGAAAATCAAGCTGATATGGGCCTGAAAGTGTCTTCCTTATTGGCTAGCTTCCATAGCACTGGAAGGTGCTCTGTAGGCTGGCTGGAGCAGGGGGAGGGAGGTGGGGGGGGGGTGTCGGGGTAGTGGAAGACAACAGTCTTACCTAGCTGTGAACCCTGCATGCTACAATAAGGATCAGATCAGCAGGATGTGCTCCTTGGTGCAGAGATGACATGAATGCTATTCAATTTAAGGCCTATTCCTCAAGGTGGAACAGTTCACCTGGAACTGTTAACTGGGACAAGAAAGAACCCATGGCTTGGTAGGTTAGAGGCCTAAGCAAAGAATTTGTTACTCTTGTGTTGTTAAATGGACACAGATGCAGCATCCTTCTAAACATTTATCTTCCTACCTATAGATCAGTGCAGCTCTCAACCCTCAACAGAGAAGGTTCCTTTTTTTTGCAGTAGATAGGAAGAAAGAAGGATTGGAATACTCAGTTCTAAACAGAGCATCTGTATTACCAGCCCCTGACCTCCCCTAGAACCCATGGGTCATTGCAGAGGAGGTGAAAAGATAACAAGAGTTAGACATTTGACAGCTTCAAACCAGTGTGTCCTGAACACCAAAGGGTGTTTTCTGGGTGTGAACTCATGCAGTTGTGAGTGTATTCATGAGACCGCCACAGGATCAAGGTAGTCAAAGTTTCCACGTGAATATGTTATGTGACAGTTTTCTCAAACATATCATTCTGCAGGGAAGCTCTTTAAGCAGGGAGACAAACTATTCAAAATAGCTTTAGGAAGTCCCTGAGCCTAATCAGATCCACTAGACCCTTCCCTGCCAGTGTAAACAGTGAATGCTAACAGCCACTCCCAGACGAACTGAGCTAAACTGCAAAGAAGACTCTGTGAGACTAGACCAGTTGCCTGGAAGAAGCAGAAACCAGTCCAGCTGCCTGGAAGAGATTTAGACACATCCAAGGCACATGGCAAGGAGGCTCTCCAAATGATTGAGCAGCCTGCAGGCTGTGCAGTGTGCTCCAGGTTCCCAGCTCTGGAGAGCTGTCACCCACAGCTCTGGGATGGACTTTGGTGATACAGCCACCTTTGTTGAGTCATCTCCGCTCCTGTGAGTAACCCCAATACAACTCATTGGTTTGCTGATGGTATCATACTCTGGCTTGTCGTGGGATTGATTTCTGGCGTAAGGAGATGCGTGTGTGTTGCATCTCCTCAGGGACAGTTTTGTCACACAACAGAATGGGAGTGGAGCCCCACCCATAGCTGAGAAACTGTTGGCCGTTGAGCCCCTGTGGGAGGAAGCACCGGTTTTCTTCAGAGCTGCCGCCCTGGCTAGGCTGCCCTTTCTCCAGCTCATGGCCCTACACCTGTTCACGAACTGGCAGTACCAGCTAGACTGAGGGATTAGATAGAAAGAGAAAGAAGGTGAAATGGAGAGGTGTCAGGCCAGGGGCATCTGGAAGGAGTTGGAGGGATAGAAGTAGGGGTGAATTTGATCAAAATACACTGTATACAGATATGACATCAAAAAATAAAATATACTTAAAAGAGAATGAATCCAACACAAAAGAAGAGTAGGTGCACAAAGAGATGGAAAGCCCTGCTTACCCATCTAGACTTCGATTCAGTGGGAAACGCCAATGGTGAGCTTTATCCTTCCTCCTGTGCATGCTAATGTATGCTTTGTAAGCAGTGTGTCAAATGAGTTAACTGGACACTTGACTAGGTAAGAAGTGAGGATGCACATTTAAAATCCTCACGCAACACTTGAGAAAACTGTAAAAATACTCTTTGGTATATTCTACAAGCCTTTGGAACGGCACTCTAGATTAGAAATATGCTTTGAAGCTTCAGGAAGGTCTATGCCTAAAAGTCACCCAGGCACAAATAAAATGAAGCAAAACCCATCATTCTGTGTTTCCTTGGGGAGAGTGGGAGCTTTACTGCCCCATTGGTATCTTGAAGGTAAGGGGTGTGGAGTAAGAGGAGGCAGGTAGTCCTGGCTGGGGTCAGAGGAGGGCAACTGATTTCTTTTGTTTGTTTGTTTGTTTGTTTTGTTTTTTATTTATTTAAATTTCAAATGTTATCTCCTTTCCAGGTTTCCCCTCTGCAACCCCCCTATCCCATCCTCCTTACCCTGCTTCTATGAGGGTGTTCCCCCACTCACTTACCCACTCCCACCTCACTGCCCTAGCATTCCTTTACACTGGGGCATCAAGCCTTCACAGAACCAAGGGCCTCCTCTCCCATTGATGCCCCTTCAGTTCCTTTAGTCCTTTCCCTAACTCCTCCATTGGGGTCCCTGTGCTCAGTCTGATGGTTGGCTGTGAATATCCATATCTGTATTAGTCAGGACCTGGCAGAGCCTCTCAGGAGACAGCTGTATCTTATTCCTGTCAGCAAGCGCTTCTTGACATCAGCAATAGTGTCTGGGTGGGACAGTCTCGGGATGGCCTTTCCTTTAGCCTCTGCTCCACTCTGTCCCTGTATTTCCTTTAGACAGGAGCAATTCTGGGTTAAAATTTTGGAGATGGTATGAGTGGCCCCATCCCTCAACCAGGGGGCCAAGCCTAACCTCTGGATATGGTCTCCACAGGTTCTTCCTCCCCCTTGTGGAGTATTTCAGCTAATGTCATCCCTATGGGGCCCTGGGGGGAGCTCTTGCTTTCCTGGAATCTGGGACTTTCTGGTTGCTACCCCTAGTTCCCCATCTCCCATTGCTACACACCTCTGTTCAATTTCCTGACCCTCTGTACATCTCCATCTCCTCCCATACCTGACTCTTCCCCTCTTTTTCCCCTTCCCTTCTCCTCTTCCTCCTAAGTCCCTCCCACCTGCTACTTCCCTTGATTATTTTGTTCCCCCTTCTAAGTAGGACTGAAGCATTCACACTTTGGTCTTCTTTCCTCTTGAGTGTTATGTGGTCCCTGAGTTGTATCGTGAGTACTCAAAGCTCTTTGCCTAATATTCACTTATCAGTGAGTACATACCATGTGTGGTCTTTTGTGACTGAGTTACCTCACTCAGGATATTTTCTAAATCCATCTATTTGCCTATGAATTTCATGAAGTCATAATTTTTAATAGCTGAGTAGTATTCCATTGTGTAAGTGTACCACATTTTCTGTATCCATTCCTCTGTTGAAGGACATCTGGGTTCTTTCCAGCTTCTGGCTATTATAAATATGACTGCTATGAACTAAGAGAAAGTAGGGAAAAGCCTCGAATACATAGGCACAGGGGAAATTTTCCTTAACAGAAAACCAATGGCTTATGCTCTAAGATCAAGAATCGACCAATGGCACTTCATAAAATTGCAAAGTTTCTGTAAGGCAAAGGACACTGTCAATAGGACCAAAAATGGCAACCAACAGATTGGGAAAAGATTTTTACCAATTCTACATCCAATAGAGGGCTAATATCCAATATACACAAAGAACTCAAGAAGTTAGACTCCAGAGAACCAAATAACCCTATCAAAAAAAAATGGGGAACAGAGCTAAACAGAGAATTCTCAACTGAGGAAATTAGAGTGGCAGAGAAGCACCTAAAGAAATGTTCAACATCCTTAGTCATCAGGGAAATGCAAATTAAAACAACCTCGAGATTCCATCTCACACCAGTCAGAATGGCTAAGATCAAAAACTCAGGTGACAACAGATGCTGGCAAGAATGTGGAGAAAGGGGAACACTCCTTCATTGCTGGTGGGATTGCAAGCTGGTACAACCACTCTGGAAATCAGTTTGGTGGTTCCTCCAGAAATTGAACATAGTACTATTTGAGGACCCAGCTATACCACTCCTGAGCATATACCCAGAAGATTCTCCAACATGTAATAAGGACACATGCTCCACCACGTTCATGGCAACTGATTTATTTAATGCTTCTGAGATGCATGAATGCTAGAAGGTGGTTGCACTGTGTCTGTGGTGCAAGCCAGAGCAGGGCTTGTACTGACACTGCATTCCAGCATAACCTCAGAGGGGATCTAAGGCTGCAGTATTTATTTTCATAAAAAGGTAAATAAGTTAGTAGGCTTTTATTTTTACTTATTTAATTAATTTTTTAGTGTTGTTTTGTTTGTTTTTGTTTTTAGACCACTTTCACTGTGTAGCCCAAGCTAGCCTCAAACTTGCAACAATTCTCATGCCTCAGTCTTCTAGATCAGGGATTACAGGCAAGAGCCACGTGGCTTTGGTGAGATCTATGAGACATCTTTATAAGACTTCACATTTACTCACGATCTTGACCTCCTATTACATTAAGTCAGAGCTTGGTTTTAGAGATGAAGACTAGCTGAGGTCTTAAGGTAGAGTAATGTTTCAAGTATCAAAACGGTCCAAAGGAACTCTGTTGAAAAGTTTAAGGAGGAACATTAACTTATATTCGACAATAAATGCTGACTTATTTTCAAGCTTCTCAACAAGTCTTTTTAAAAATAAAACTTCAGTCTATTATAACAGTCAGAGAGCTCAGTTAGATGAGACAATGCTGAGAGCTGTATAGAAGACTCCAGAGAAATTAGACATACTAGAGAATTTATATTTTAGGATTCCTAATATAATGTATGTTTTTAAATCTAAAAAGTGACTACTAACACAATTTAAACCATGATAATTTATTCTAAGGGTTTTTACAAAATACCTTATGAAAATTATACATAGGAAGTCCAATAAAGTTGAGCAATTTATATTCTGATTGAAACTTTGTAGCAAAGCATATCTGTGACTACTTTTATGCTATTTAATATAGTAAAATTATAAGAAAACCATCAATTATGTGCAATATTTTAGCATAGCCTTATAAAATATAGACTTGCCACTCATTTTAGCAAAAATTAAGCCAAAATAAGCCAAGAGCTGAATTCCATATGCAGCCAGTAGGTGGCACCAAAGTCCATTTGAGACTGAGAAGGTGAGGTTACAGGAGTTCGGGTGTTGGTGGTGGGGGGGGTTTCTCAGGGCAGATTTATGAGCAGTGAAGTCAGTCTTACTGCCCTAAGATGGAATTCAATGTTTCATTAGAGATTACTAAGTAAATAGTCGTCATATTATGTAGGTCGTTGTTATCAACGCTGTCTTTCCTCTCTCCGCCCCATCCCAGGAGTATCCTCGTTGCTTCGCCCAGACCCTTCCTATTTAGAAGCCCAGCAAGCATTTCGATAACCAAATGGCAGGCCTGAACTACAACACAGATTGTGGGATGAAGCATGTAAAGCTAGCTTTTTCTTTGGTGTGGAAGCAACAGTTCAGTTTTCCTAGCTTGTCCAAGTGTCTCCTTGAATGTTGGCATCACACCACACTTCTACTGGGTCGTACATCTTGTCATCGTTTAACTCCCTTGAGTCGTGCAATCAAAAAAATGCATGCAGATTAAGTTGAGCATGCTTCTAAAAGTCATTAGTGACAATGGGGGGAGGATATTTGTCTATGAAGTCAATTCTCATGCTCAGATCTCCCAGGGAGTAGTTTTTGATGGAGGAATCAACTGATGAGAATCACTTGGAAAGCTTAGCAATCAGAAGCATCCTGAGGGGCAGCATCGCTTCAACCCAAGTGTTGGGAGAGTTTACCATCTTCTCCCAGAGAGCGACTTCCTCAGAAGTAGAATCCATCCAATCCACTTCAGTCCCGTAGCTTTTTCCTGAAAGATAGTTTTACATTTTCATTTACATTTCCCTCTGGGGGCAGGGAAGTCAAAGATGAGTGTGCACACACCTGGAGAGCACATCTGGGGCATGAGGAAGAGCTAATTTACTACCCAAGTAGTTTATTTTAATCCTCATGGCTCCTAGGTGATTCATTTTCACCTGAATGTGAAAACTGGATGATAATTCTTCAGGGCACAGAGAAATCGGGAGGATTATGTACTGAGGTAGAGAAGACACTAGATGACGCCTTAGGAATACTGGCAAAGGTGTTTTGCCTGAAGGATTCAGTCTCATAAATGAACTGTTTATTATCAATTATTGTTATTATTTTATTTTGGAGTATCTGTTCCTTTGGTACCATTACTAACTGCCTCCTGGAACCGTGAAAAAAATGTCATAATGTAAATAAAAGACCTAACACACTGATGAAATGGTAGTCTCTGTGATTGTTCAGAGCAGACTTAACTTGTTCACCTATCTCCTTGACTGTTGGCACCATCTGTCTTCTTGGGCATACCTCTTGTCATTGTTTAACTTTCTTGAGCCATGCAATTAAAAAAAAATGCATGTACACTGACTTGGACATGCTACATAGTACTCACCAGGTAAGGAGATTTGTCCACAAAGTCAGAAACTTTCAAGCTCTGAGTTTGGAACCTGCCAACAGTAACTTAAGTTCTGAAAGGACACAGACTCTGGATTCTGCAAACCCTCTTAACCAAGAACCCTTGGACCCCTGATGACCTTTCACTCCATGGTTTCTTTACAATTAGGACTTTGGCATTTCCTGGAGAGTCAGACTCATAGAGAATTAAACTTGTAACAAATGCTACCTGTTCCAAAGCCAATCCGGAGACCTCCCAGAAATTGGTTGGTTAGTTTGTAATGGTCCCAGACTGTGAGTTCTACACAGGCTTCCATCAGATCTTCAGGCCTGAACCCATCATACACCATGGTATGGTTGAAGATGGGGTTGGTGGTTTTTCCTACCGCTCTTGTCTTCTGGCGACTTTTTCTACTGGTATCTGGAAGGATGGTACTATAAAAAGAGAAAATGATGTGAGGGCAGCTTAGTTAAGAAAGTGAACATTGATGTTGTTAGCATGCCTCAGCACAGCTATCAGACAGGCAGTGGAAGAAGAAAGCGTGAAAGTCACATATGTGTGGCTCATATCTAGAATCCCAGCATCCATCAGGCTGAGTAGGGAGATTGAAGTGAGTCTTAAAAGCAAAGCAAAAAGGAACTAGGGAGATAGCTGTTAAGTGGAATGCTTTGGCAAGCATGAGGACCTGAGGTCTAGCACCAGAATCCATACCAAAAGCTGAGCAGGGTAGTGTGAACGTTTAATCCCAGTGCTGGGAATTAAATAAAAATGAAAGAATTCCCGAGTCTCTGTAGCCATGCAGAAGAGCCTAACTGGTAAGAGCCAGGCCAATGAGAGACTCAGTCTCAAAGAAAGTGGATTCCATTCCTAAGAACAATACTTAAGGCTCTCCTTTGACTTTCACATGTGTGTGAGTGCAGGCTCGCACGCACGTGAGCACACACACAACACACACACTCCAGAGAGAGAGCCCATGTTGGAGAGGTCCTCCTGGTAGTTTTGTAAAAGTCAAGGGAAGATACACCGTGCTGGAAAGATTAGGCACAGAAACAGTCAAATTGAAGCTTGACTCTGAGACTTATTGACTATGAATTCCAGGAATGTCACTCAACTTCCCCGACACTTGCTTTCTCAGTACAAAGTTGTTGGAACGGCGATGTTGACTTTGGGGGATTGACATTAGAACGACGTAATATGCTGCACACACAGCTTTGTTAATAGTGAGTACTTAATGTGGTAGGAGCTGCTAGGGGCTTCTCTTAGAATTTAGCACAGATGAACTGAAGGCTGCCAGGCTTAGAAAAACACACACACAAAAATCACATATACTGTGTGTATGTTGTGTGTGTATATTTGGAGAGGAAGAGTAAAGGCAGAATTGTCTAGGAAGGAAACAGAAGGAATAAACAGAAGGAGGGGTGGGATTGAGAAGGATGGGAGAGCAGAAATACTCAAAGCACATTGTATACTTTGAAATGTTTTTATTTGATCTATGTCCTTATATAATCTAGTACTGTGTACAATGAATATGTCAATGGGGATTAATTAATTAATCAATTCATTGATTAAAACATAAAACCACTTTCAAGTTCACAAGGCTTTTTATCCATTTGTAATGGGCATGAGCTCCTTCCTTTTGATCTCATAAAAAAGCATTGATTAAAATGTAAAAAAATCATAGTCAAACCCTATAAATATAAAATATAATTTTTATAGATTAATGTATATCAGTGTAATAAACGTTGGTAAGAAAATAAATGGATTAAATATGGAAAATATGCCATATGATCACAATAATAAACTTCATATAATTATTATATATTAGAAATTTTATTGTAATTTGAGAATTATTGGTTAATGTTTCCTGGAACCAATAATTTAAAAATTTAGAACTTCAAGGGGGAGGGAATAGGGGTTTGTTTTAGTTTTTGTTTTTTTATTTTATTTTGTTTTTCTTTCTTTTTTTTCTTTCTTTCTTTCTTTTTTTTTTCTTTGTGAAGGGAAACCTGGGAAAGGAGATATTGTAAATAAAGAAAACATCTAATAAAAAAAATTTAGAACTTCAGTGTATTCCTGATTGTCAACCTAAGGAATTAATGTCATACAAAATTAAAAGAGAGAGAGAGAGAGAGAGAGAGAGAGAGAGAGAGAGAAATCTCTCCAACAGGCTAGGTTTGACTTTTAGAATAAATAATTTGACAATTTTGTAATCACATGTGTTTCATTTATGATAATAACCAAATGAACATTAATTTGCCATGACTCTCATAAAGACAAGAAAGTCTGAAAGTGGGAGACTGTCCTGAAATGAATTACCTTGCCTGATAAAATATGCAAACAAGTCCATATCATATACACACAAAAATCTACGTCATCTATGCCTACATAGTATAACTTATCTTCTAGTAGGGTCTCTAGGGATAAAACTAGAGCTAGAAGGCCACAGCAATATCCACTCAGTGGTTGTTTATTAGATGCGGTCATTTTGTATGTATAACAGAGAGAGAAGTTTGCTGTCTGAAGACTCAAAGTATCTTATGTGCTAACTCCTGCTTGGGACTTGACGGGCAAATAACTCAGAAAATATTTGCAATCTGATGCAAATAGGGGAGAGAAAGAGAGCAAGAGTAAGAGAGAGAGAGAGAGAGAGAGAGAGAGAGAGAGAGAGAGAGAGAGAGGAACCAAAACAAACAGAACATAGGAAACAAGAGAAATCCTCCCTTGTTCCCTAAGAAGCCAAAGAGAGTGGCATCCAGCATTAACATTTTGTTAAACTATTGTGCTCGTTAGTCTTACATCAACTTGACACAAGCTACAGTCATCTGAAAGTAGGGAACCTCAGTTGAGAAACTGACTCCATAAGATCCAGCTGTAAGGCATTTTATTAATTAGTGATTGGTGAGAGTGGACTCTGCCCATTGTAGATCAGGCCATTCCTGGGCTGGTGGTCCTGGGTTCTATAAGAAAGTAGACTGAACAAGCCATGGGAAGCAAGCCAGTAAGCAGCACCACTCTGTGGTCTCTACATCAGCTCCTGCCTCTAGACTCCTGCCCTACTTGAGTTCCTGTCCTGATTTCCTGTGATGAACAGTGATATGAAAACGTAAGCCAAACAAACTTTTCCTCTCCAATCTGATTTTTGGTTATGGTGTTTTGTTACAGCAACAGAAACCCAAACTAAGACAGCTATTTTGTAGTAAGAATTGTTCTCAGCAATGGAGTTCCCCAGAAGACATTATAACGAGTTTCAAATGTCTAGCTTCATTTGCAGACACAATCTCTTAGATTTGATTTTAAAACCAAATAAAACTTTGGGAGCTGATGCCATAGCCTCTCATAGTTTGATGTGTCTAATAATCTGTAAGTGATGGGTGTTGACATCATTGATACAGAGAACTGACACCAGCCAGCAAAGACAAGGCTACAGGAGAGCTAAGGAAAGTGGAGTCATGAAAGTTCTTACCATTTAACAAAAGAATTTAGGTGGCTCCCCCTCAGCAGTGGGAGATCAAGGCATTCCTTCACCCAGATGTGGACTTCTCCAGTTGTAGGAAGCTTTTTGCCTGTAGTTAACCAAGGAAAACAAAATATATTGTCATTTCTTTTTGGAAAAGATGTTACCTTGCATATAGGATAGTACAAGGAAACAAGCTAATGCTTAACAGTATTAAGCTGATTAAGCTTATGAACATTCAGCTGTGTGCTTCTTAGTCCGAATGTCCTGACGTCAACTAGCTCTATAAAAATAGAAGCGACTGTCGATAGGTGCTCTGAGAGAGAGGATCACTTTTCTTTAAGGATGTGCCTCTGGTCTGTTGTACTTGAGGTTTGGGGCAGGGGAGGACACAAAATTGTCTTGGTAGGTAAAGGCAGATCTGGGTGGAGTTGGGAGTGGGCCAAATATAATCCAAATACACGGGGCATAAAATTCAAAGAACTAATAAAAATGGGAAAAACAATTCTGGACAGTGGGAACGTTCATATTGCTTCCAAGAACAGGGCATTTGTCTTTTGGGAGTTTCACTTGGTTCAGCAACATGAGACATCAGGGGTATGGATCATCAGTTTACAATTATATTCAACAGTCTCAAGACAATGCACAAACCCTTCAAATACCATTGCCACTGTGAAGTGTAAACTGAAAGACATTTCAAAGGCAGATTTGAGTGTAAAGTAACCAAAACTAGATGTTGGCTTTTTAAATAGCCCCTTCTCCATCCTGTTAAACATCCTTACATGTATACTAAGGCTATTGAATATACAAATATAATTGTTAGTATCATAGATAATTACTAAAAAGCTGGCTTAGTCTGAAGTTGTTGCTAGACTGCTAGCATATAAACAGAGGGACACTATTAGATTTTTCTGGGTGGTTTAGTGCAGTCAACTAAACCATACTCATTATTCTACAGCTACATCTATAAAGTACTCATATGTGTGTGTACGTGTGTGTATGTATGTGTGTATATGTGTGTGTGTGCAGATACACACACACACATATATAAATAAATACAATAAATAATTTGTGCCCCTTGGAAATGTATGTGGCTTTACAGGAGAAATCAATTTAAATAAAATTAATGTAAATAAAAGCACAAAAGTGAAACATGGCGTGAAATGTCAAGCTATTACCACAATGCTTTACAAAATGATGTGCGTAATGAGTCTTAGCTGAGTCAGGAAAAGCTTTGTGGTGATGAGACAATGCCTGAAACTTAGGTAGGTTGAGGAAGGGAAGGAAAATGTAGAGAGAAGCACTTACAGAGTAAAACTTCAGACAAGGGAAAGAACGCTGCAACACACAATTCCCTCAGCCCTCAGTCCTAAGTCAGTGAGGATTAGAAATGGCACTTCTGTACAGGTTGACCTCAAGTGACAGGATGCAAAGTTATATGTAAAAAGATCCAGAAGTTATAGACTAATGGTTGGGCCACAATTTAGCTTCAAAATATATTTTGCCCTTTCTTTTTTTCTTCTTCTCTTTCTCCTCCTTTTCCTTCTTCTCCTTTCTCTCTTCTTTCTTCTCATCTTCTTCCTGCTCTTCTCTTCTTTTTCTTTTCTTCTTTGTTCTTTTCATCTTCCTTCTCCCCTTCATTTCTTCTTTTAAGTGTAGAATGCCCTTGTCTAATTCAACCTGTGCCTTCACCAGCCATCATTATTCCTTTCCTCAGTAGCTTTATAGCTTAGTTATTGAATACATGAGTTACACAGCTCCTGACTTAACTAAATTTCTACAGCTTCTAAGGACACTCTGCCTGGGAAAGTAGCTGAGGGTGGGATCTGGCATTCATTTCCTGCCAGTTTTTTGAACCTGTTGAACTGGCTGGAGACCTAAGGCCCCAGTGCCCAGGCTGTAATCAGTAATCAAGACAGAAAGCTTTATCTCCTAATGAGACTAAGAAGGGAAGATCAAGGAGCTCCAATTCCCTAGGCACTTTCTATGAATCCTTCTAGATCACATCTGGGAGAGGAGTACTCGAGCTTCTTCCCTATCCCAGCTCCGTCGATGGGCCTAGATTCTCACTACAGCAAAGCCACATGGCACAAACACCAATATTTTCAGGAACCAAGGAGAAGTCAAAACAAAGACTTTGTACAGGGTGGGCAAAAACAGAACAAAGAATTTCCTCATAGAAGTGGGAAATAAATTGGTATTTCCTACACTCTGGGAAATGAGAGAGGGGAGCTGCTGGTTAAAGAGTACAGTGCTGTTTAATGAGCCGATGAAAAGGCTCTGGGACTCTGCTCCACAGCAAGGTCAGTATAGCTCGTATCACTGAGCTAAATGGTGATGACAGTAAGGATTATGTATTTCTTACCATAAGAGAAATAATGAGATTTTTCTAGTTTACAAATATGAGTTGACTCCTTCTGTCTATATAATTATTAACTTAATATGTGTTCTCGGGAATCCATCTTTGAAAACATAACAGAACCCAAGTTATCCAGAGAGCAAGAGGTAAGTGGAGGGTTTGAATGTGAAGACAGAGTCATTGCATACCAGGGCTTGGCTCCGGAACATATTGGAGAGCTAGCTTCATTTCACCTCTATTTTCTGTCTCAAGGGCAACTGGTGCTGTCTGAAAAAACAAAAAAACAAAAAACAAAACCAAAGGAACAGATGTTTTCTATCCTGTTAGTGAATACTGTGTTACAGGACCATATCTGTCTCATTTCTGAGAATATGGATCACTTGTTTGTTCCAAATTTCCAAATTTAGTTTTTCCTCTGCATCCAAGCTATGTAATTATTTTTATAACTAAGAAAAAAAATGTTACTGTTGGGCAGTAACACCATGCCAAGAAGCTTGGTAAGGCAGAGCAGGTTGAGACCTAGAGGTTAGACTCGGTGGGCACACACCGGAGACTTAGGCAACCCTGCCAGATTCCTGGCCTGGAACATGTGCCACATTCTTCACGTAAGGAAATGTGACCTGAAGTCATGTAGGCCCAGAACAGAGTTCTCCATGCTAATGAGCTACCCAAGGCCTGGAGGGCTTAGCCAATAAGCTTTCCTTCCCAGACATTCCTCCCTGCAAAAGGTATTTTACCTCAGGTCCACTCTGAGAAATGGGTACTATATAGTTATGCATCAATTTTCTGCCAGGAACAGCTAATGATTGATATGGTTAAATATGGACTGCCTCTTTTATCAAGACCTGCCATGAGGAACCTGGGGGAACGCCTTTGTCTACAGACCTGTAGCACAACTCTCCCGTGGAAGGCCCATCTATGCTTCCAGACTAACTCTGCCAAGCTAAGGACAATCGCCCCTGGGACAAGACAGAGCTTCCCCTTCCTCTAGCAGTAGGCTAGACACTGTCCCCCGCCTACGGGCCCCCGACTCCGATCTTGTGTCTTCTGAGACTCCCAGCAGTGCTTGGATGTCCAAGAGTCAGAGAATCCCTGCCTCCGCCCCAGCCTCATCACAGACCCCGGGACCCCTAAGCCAGCTCCAGCTTCCCCACATCTCAGACTGCACTTTCCCACTCCTCGAGCAGTCTCTTAGAGCTTCCCTGAAGCCCAGCCTGTGTAGTCAAACTCCCCGAGTTCCAACTTCCAAGCGGCCGCGCCCCGAGGAGTAAGCCTGTAATGATAGCAGCTGGGGGCTAAACTGGGAAGACCATGAGTCTGAGGCTACCTTAGGCTATTGGGCAAGTTCCAAACAAGCACGGGCTATGTAATAAGACCCTGTAACTAAGCAAAACAAGGCACATTCTTCTTAAGGGACAATCTCACCATACGCTAGACTCAAAGTCTATCTCAGATTTCAAAGGATTGGAGCACTTAAGTGACCTTCTGGAAGACTGATGTCAGACATTTGCATGGAATGATGTAAGTTCTCCATATAATTTTAAAAACTCTTTCTTTACCAAACACACAATATAAGTTCAATCCTAGCTTCAAATGGTCCCACGTTCCATACTGGCACTGTAAGGCAAATGCCACTGGGCATTTCCTTGTACACCAGATCGCAACCCAAGATCGCAACCCAAAGAAGGGAATCTGAACCCACCTTCCTCTTCAGTGGGTACCACTTCAGCTGTTTGTTCTGTTTGCTGTCCCAGTCCCACGTTTCTAGGTCAAGTTCCACCTCCCCCAGGAAACTGTTGCGCTTAAAAGTATCCCGATGCCAAACAGACAGGTTCAACTTCTGCGTCTTTAAGGACTGCCTTTCAATTTTATACTGCAGCAAAGAGAAGAAAGTGAAAACGATGACTAGCGTCACCTTATGCCGAAGTTATGACGCCGAGATGACAGCTCATCTGTGTGGATCCAGAATGTCTGCTCTGCTTGGTTTTCAGACTCAAGAGCCTTGCAAAGGCATCTTACTCTACGTGTCTGATTTCAAAGAGCTAAAGCCTCGTCTTTCACGAATGCGGATGCTTTCCCCTCTGCTGGAAAAGGCACACCGCGGTTCAAATATCATAGCTGGAAATAGCTTTCCAAAAACAAAAGTCAACTACTCAACCTTTGTTGGATGCTTTTACACGAGATAGATCATAAATCAGGTTCAATCTAAAAATGTAATTCAAATCAAATCTAGTTCTGTCCTTCTACGTAAAGAAAACAAGGTCTTTCCTTAGAGTTATTTTTTTCCTTTTCCTTTTTTTTTTTTTTCTTTT
>JADRCD010235900.1:69367-81996 GCA_019843815.1 Montemys delectorum
TTTTTTTTTTTTTTTTTTGGAGAGGTCTCATTTAAGGCCTGCTGCACAAACTTGCTATGTAGCTGAGGATAACACCACATTCCCTTACCTCCTCTCCATGTTCTCAGATTATAGGTGTGCGCTACCATGCCCAGCTAGACTTCACTATTTAAAACAGCTTTGGGTTCATAGAAAACTTAAAGACAAGGTATACCATATGCCCCCATACAACATCTGCCTCTACAAACAGGCCTCCCATATTATCAGATCAAAATACAATTTTTTTCCTTAAAACCGTAGATTTGATTTTTCCAGCCTCACATGGTTAGGTGGAAAAGACTTGGTATCCTAACAGTTTTTCATCTCAAATTAAGTCACTCCTTGATTATATATAATCGTGGGAGGAATAATAGTACTTCCAATCTAAAAATAATCTCCATTTGGCTTTGTGACATATTACATGAAGGTCCATTTTGGTTATATCAGACCTACCATTCCCTGACTTTACAACTTAAATTAGCTGGCTTTTGCTGAGTATAGGGTTGAAGCAGCTGACCCAGAAATAGCTAGGGTCCTGGGATATGTCACAGTCAAACTGTAATTACAAACTTGCTGCATGAATCCACAGATGGCTAATTCAGCCACGGATGACTGACCCCATCATCACTTAACTGCTTCTTCCCTTTTCCCTGGAGGATTATCAAATACTTGTAGTTTTCCGAAACAGAAAATGAACAACACCTCTTATTTAAGTGATTTCTCAATCATAACAGATATCACATGACATCCCATGTAGGGAGACAAAGAACGTAGGTGACCTAGGCAACTTTCTGCTTACAGCCCACCCGGCCATCTTTCCAATAAACATTTCTGTGGTGTTCCCTACTCTAAACACTGTGCTGTGAATCAGTATGAGTTAAATGTCTGGGGCATTAACTCATTTAGTGTCTAGTCGGTGATTCTCGAAGGGGGTAGGTGAGTATCATTATTTCCCCCTTTGCAGATATGGAAATTACCATTTGCCTCATTTCTCAGATCTGAGTGCCGGAGTGTTATACACACCTATACAGTCTATACACACTACAGGATTAGTCCTTACCCTTGTGGAACTTAACCCTTAGTGTCAAGGTTAAAGTACTAAATGTTGACGTAGAATGTCGTAAGCAAGGTTAGGGAGTCAGTTGTCATCAGAGGAATTATGGTTGCTATGGTAGAAGTATTTAGGAGTAGCTTAAGATACAGTTAAGAAAAAAAGGATTGGGAGGAAGTCTATTCCAGCCGGCAGGAACAGAAAATGTGGGAGTGCAAAGAAGACAAACTTCTGCTGAATTCTAGAAAGGGACACACTGGGACTGGAACAAGGATAAAGATGGTTGAGGCTGGGGTGCTGACATTTTCAGTACAGACACCATCCAAGCAGACATGACTATTTCAATGCCCAGGTCATCAGGAAAGCCTTGTCTGTGGCTGGAGTTTAGAAATACCCGTAGTATCTCGTTGTACACAGGATTCAGAGTCTTCTTCACTACAAGCGTCTTCTTCTTGCCCAGCTTCCCTCTGTCTGGGAGCAGGTAGGTCTTCACATACCTAAGAGAGACACGTGGGGAGACGCGGAAGTCAGAGAAGACAAAGGGGATGCGTTCACATCTACCTTTCACAACACATTGAAAACCGGGACCAGACATGATCCCGGGGTGCTGATACAAACAGTAAAAAAAAAAAGAAAAAAGAAATATCCCTGTCCACACCTTTATAGTTTAAAATATTTAAATGGTCTAAGACATCCTAGTAGAATGGATCATTTAATGTTTTAAGATTTTTTAAGTGTTTTTTTTTTTTTAAATTGTGTTTCTTAATGTAGCTCAAGCAGGCCTCAAACTTACGATTCTCCTGTATCCACCTGTATTGTAGGTGTGAGCCACCACGGCTAGTCTTGAATTCATTATTTTTCCATTGGTTTTCCTGATGTAGTACATAAGGGAAAATAGGCAGCAGACTTCTAGCATAATGTCTAATTCTTCTGGTCTGTTTCCTACTGAGAAAAGGCTTTGGTGACTGTGAGATTTGCATGCTATTACTTTGTTACCATCTTATTGACAAATTAATCTCAGCACACATCAGCTTGGTCCATCCATATTTAATATAAAAACAATGAAGGATGCCAAGGAAGCTCTTCTGTGGAAAAAAGAAAGGAAAACAGGGGGTCCAGGGAGTTGTTTAGTGTGTGTGTGTGGGGGAGGGGTGCAGGGGGGACTTGCCACACAAACCTGATGACATGAATTTGGCCCCCTAGAACTTACATAAAAACTAAATAGGATGGTATGCATCTGTAATCCCAGCCCTTTTACAATGGCATGGGAGGGAGTGACAGGAGAATCCTCCCAGTGCTCATAGCCCACTTTCCATGGAGTGTGAGGAATCTACAAGATAGACTTTGCCTCAAAACAGGGTGGAAGCAGAGGACTGATTCCTGAAAGTTATGAGGTTTACCCTCTGACCACCACATGCATGCTATTACATGCGGAATTAGTGTACCTACACTCACATCCATATCACTTACACACATCCATATACAGCACACACACACACACACAGAAAAAGAAGGAAAAAAAGAAGAGGTCAAGGTGAGAAGAGGGTTCACTCAAACTAGGGCCATATGGAAAGTCTTGTGGATATGGACAGCCTTAAGAATATCTGCTACTTTGCAAAGTTATTTTTTAAAAACCCTTTAAAGGGATTTTGAATGAAGATAACCTGCATAGATAGTGAAGCCAACCCCTAGAAGCCACAAGTTATTAAGTGAAAAAAATCCTACTGCCAGATGTGAATTGTCTAAATTGTTGGTCAGAGAGGTTCCCAGAACTGCACCTCTCAATAATATGGGCTACTAACATTGGTCTTGGTTGGCCCACTAGAACTATACACTAAGACCTAATTGCCTAAATACACCACCCACTTTGGTGGCAGGGCAGAGAGTAACAAAGCTGAAAGTGACCTGGAAATTTACTTCACTGGCTAGCTTTCACAGTGTTGCAAAGTTCTCTATATAAGCCTCCAGGAGAGAAAAGTAATCAGCTCTTACCAGCAGTGTACCCTGCGTGCTACAGCACTGACCTACTAGGCAGGACAAGCTCACTAATGCAACAGTAGCACAGATGTCATAGGGGTAACCAACCACTTTCTGATTGGAGTTAAGGTCTGTTCCACAGGTCGTAACTTAACTCATACCTGGGGAAACTTGGTCAAAACTCCATGGCAGTGGTCATGGGGGAACCTACTCTTGTTATTTTGCTAAATGAACATGTTATCAACCTGCCTTCTAAATGTTTGTGTTTACAGCCATAGATCAGTGCTTCCCTTAGCCTTGGTCAGAGAAGCTTCCTTTTGCTGTGGGATGATCTTAGTGCAGAGACTCATAACTGGTCAAAATGAGAACAAGACCTTTGAGGGCTCATCCCTAAATGGGTCATCTCTATCAACCTCCTCAACCCCCAAGCTCAGGGAACATTGGAGGAAGAAGGGCAGAAAGAATATAAGAGATGGAGGATGAAGACGAGTGCTACTGAACACTGTTTTGGACGTGACACGGGGTAACCCTCATGAGCTCATGGCAGCTGTGGGTACCTATACAAGATGGAGAACACCAACATTCCAGTATGCACCGGAGAAGGATATGTGAGGCCCTCATCCTAGTTGATGGTTGATGGGGAAGGAGGAGATAGTTTTCTTCAAGGGTTCAGCCATGATAAAATCACCAATGATAAATTACCCATGGTACAATAACCATGGTTATGATTAAAAAAACATATTTATAATCATGCAAGCAACCTTAATTAAGCTCATGTTTTGTTGGGTTGTTTTTTTTTTTTTTTTTTATAGAAATCCTTGGGAGCAGGAAGGGAACACATTGGGATAAAGAGAGGTTCCAGAGGGAGTGGGAAAGGGACAAGAGAAGGGAACGGGGAGGAGAGAATAAGAGTGAAATGTATCATATACATGTATGAAATTGTGAAAGAATAAATAAAAATTATTTTTAGAAAGGAGAAATGGGATTGGAGAAATGGCTCAGTGGTTCAGAGTACTTTCACTGTTTCAGAGGATCTGGGCTGCTTCCCAGCACCAACATGCAGCTCACAACCATGTTCAACTTGAGTCCCAGTGGCTCTGATTCTCTCCTGGCCTCTGTAGGCACCAGGCTCTCGTTTGGCTCATATACATACATGCAAGCAACACACTCATAAATAAGTAAAATTACATGTCTAAAAATACAAAAAGGGAACGTTACACCATTTGATGTATATAAGCACCTCCTAACTTTTAGTGGGTTGTATTTAGAATGACTATGGCTTTCCACTCTACTCTGTAATATAACAGTACATTGCTCGTTGAAATAAAATAAAAACAAAAACCAACTGGGAATGACCCAGAAAAATGGTGGCAAATCAGACTTCTTCAAATGTCAACCTTAAAACAAATTGAAATGCATTCACTCCCGTGGTTTAAAAGATGAATTCTTCCTAAAGTTCCGATGTAAGACTTAACTGCATTTATTACTTATTTGTTTTGAGACAGGGGTCTTCCTATACAGCAGACGTTTGCTTCAAACTTAGCATCCTCCAGCCTCTACCTGGGGTTACAGATGTGCACCACCACACTTGGCTGTGTAGGACATAATTCAAATATGGGAACTACTTCATTATTAAGTCGAGTATTTTCACAACAATGAACATTGTGAAGTCTGTTCCTTGTGTCTCCAATTTTAGAAAGGTTTTGAAATCTGCCAGGAGGAGTAGGAGTCTGATTTTATTCTGATTTTGCTGCCTCTGAATCCATCTTTATAGTGTACTTGTCTCTAATCTTTGTCTCAAGTGATGTCCTCAAAGTCCCCAAACTGAAATATTGAGTGCTTCTCTGTATCTTTTTTGTAATCGAATGTTTGGCGTATTGGTTTATAAAGTAACCAACTTTTCAAAGACCCTTTTAAACACAAACACACAGACCCTGTCTTTGATGGCTTTGATTCCTTGATCCTTACCAGATTGACTGAGAACTAAGAAAAAAAAATGGGTGAGTCCTCCCAGGTCTGTACTTACGGGTCTGAGCGCTGTTTCTTAACATCTGCTGCTGCTAAGTCCTTACACTGAGCCACAAACACATGCAGCTCTTTCAGGGACTCCACATAGTCGATTGCAAATTGCACACTTCCTTTCACTTCAAGGTTGCCAAAGTCTCCACTGTAAATGCTCATCACACTGCCACTTGCCTGGGTGCATCAGAAACAGGCAGTGTTTAAGTCGCATTCCTGACACCCCAATGCAAGCAGCTCACACACAGTCCCTGCTTGGCATTATGCTTCCAGCTTGCATATAAAACCAGTTAATTTGATATGGCATAAGGTAATACCAACACAGGTGATCTGATATGGTACATATGATTAGGCTTTATATTAAGTTGTTCCTAAGTGACACATAATAGTGCAATGCAAAGTTATTTAGATGTGAATTCATCTCAAAACAGGGTGGTTTTATGCTAGGTGGCATTCTCTGTTAGCCATGTTTAAAAAGTATTTAAAATGCTAAAGAAAAAGGATGCAAGAAACTCTAGGCACAATTCACAGTGACATATCACTTAAAATTTCATGGCACTACAAAGGAATTTTACCATGCTTCTTATCCTCTGAATTTAGAGAAATGCTTGCTGAGCCTTGTGCTTTCAGAGTTAAGAAAGGGTAGACTATATATGATTGATGAAGGGAACTTAGAGCCTTCTCAAGGCATACATAGATTATCGGGTGGGGGTGGGGGAGGATCAATTTAAATAGATTTTTTAAAAAGGGCCTCAGAAATACAAGGCTAGTAAGAATTTGAGCATGGTGTCATTTGTCTAGTATACCTGGTGATCTATATGAATGTATATGGATAGTAGAAAAATATTTAAAGAAATACATGCCAATGCCATTTCATATGTGTATTTCTATACAGACACCACATGAGCTACCTTAATTTATGGGAGAAGTTTTGTATAATCACATATACTTCCACCAGATCTGAACACCTGTGCTTCAGAAGCTTTCCATTTAAAAGCCTATTCTGGATCCTTCCAGAAGGCAATGGAGTACTATCCCATTCCTCACAAGACTCAATCAAAATCTCAAGAGGCTTATTTAAGAGACAGGTACAACTGGGTGCCGGCAAGTTGTATATAAAGTCATGTCTGAGACCAGCAGGTTCTGTAATAGCTATTCTGTTTGTTATACACACACACACACACACACACACACACACACACACACACGCAAAGAAAAAAAGAAAAAAAGAAAAGAATGGTTCATATTGTTGCCAATTTTTAAAGCACATCAAAAAGGTTGTTTTTTTTTTTTTTAATTATAATGAGAATTGGAATATATAGCTAGCTGGAAGGTAATTAGAAATTAAAGAAAAACGACATTTTAGAGCTAAGACAAAAGGCTATTTTACAGTGAGCAGGGGCATAGAAGAGCAAAGTTTAGAGCAGCAGAGAGAGATTAAGATGGAGCCTTTGTTTACATACAGAGGACAAGGACGTCATGCCAGAGGAGCTGCTAAGATTGGTTAATGAGCTGGGGCTCTTCTTGTATCTCCTGAGCTGGTAGCTGCTCTCTGATGCTGTGTCTGTTTCTCTGTCATCGCTCTACAAGACATCATATCACATATGCAGTGTTTATATTTGGAATGAGTCAAGGTCAGAATATTTTAAATTTGGAATGAGTCAATGTTAGAATCTATGTCCACGCGAGGATGGTATCTTATTACACACTGATCCGTGACATTTCCCAAAGGCAGTGGATGGTAGGGCTAATTGCTGGGGATTCTGGACGGAATGGTGGTCTGCAGTGGGCCTCACCTAAGAGAGCAGTGTGCTAAGAGGATGACGAAGTGATCTTTCACTACAAAATGACCCCCAGGACCCAGGGAAGACAGCACCACTGTGAGCTTTCTTGTTGTCACTCTTTTAATATGTCTATCTTCCCTAGAGACGATATATATGATATCTATATCTATATCTATATATCATAAAGCATCTATAAAATCCAAAGTGTAAAATACCATGCTTAAGTCTTTTCATTCTTAATATTTTAGTTTTAGCTTTCTTAAAAATCAAAATCTTTTGCTAAAAGATACTATTAAACTAAGAATAATCAGAGCGAGTCTGATGAGTTTCAATTACGTTTTATATTTTTAAATGTAAAGCACCCCTTATGTAACCTATAGTGTTGTTGTATTCATCCTTTTGTTGCTGAAGTCTATTAAATTATCCATTCACTAGCTTTCCACACATTGCTTTAGAAATTACAAAGCAATAGGATATTGATTTTAAATACATCCCAAGGAACATCTACTTAGAACAAGGAAGGAAAACAGCAGTGACAAATTCAATTGAGCTTATACTTAAAGCTTGCTGAATGTTTTCTTATAAGATTCATTATTCATAACAATTTTATTTTGGGAATGCAGGACCTATGGAGCAGCACAATGGCCCCAGGGTTGTGGAAGAGTAGTTAGTTCATGCCAGCATATTCCAGGATCATGCGATTACACCTCAATATCATAGATGCCAATTATAATGCAGATTAATGAAGGAGTTAAAGAAAAAAATTAATGACTTACATGGAAGAGAAAATAATCTTGTCTTGGGGATTTTTAGAAAAATCCATACCTTTTAAATATCTCTGATGTTACATTCCCTTCCCACACACCAAACAATCCATTCCCCCTCTCAGAACACATTATATATTCTACTAGTATACCAGATCATTAATGAGTCATGGGAGGATGGGACCCTGTCTTGTTGGCCTAGTGCAGCATTTTTCACATAGCTAGCACTCAATAAATACATGTGACTAAGTTTCAAAGGGACAGCTGACAAAGGAACAAGGGCTGATTTCATCACTGAATCCTCTCCTCTCCAGTTCAAGCCTATGTGCTTAGAAAGGTAAAGTGATAGAGTTTCATTCCAATGCCTCTGATGCACAAAGCCAAATGTCCCATTAAGGGATGAGACAGCAGGTTAAAACTGAAGGAGAAACTTAACATGTACGGGTACAATTCACCTCTCATAAGATGTTTCATTCTGACGACCACCCAAGATCAGAGCAGATCTCAAATTTCTGTCTCATTTAGACAGAAATTGTGTGGAGTTTATGCTGGCTGGCATCCAGCTAATGAGTTAGTTCTACCCACAAAATGGGTGATTTTTCCCCCCAAACTGTAGTGTGGAGTTCTTAAACATCTGCAAGGACCAAATATTTGCAGGTGCTGTTCCCCCAAAGTCCCTAATGAACAGAAGGGTACTCAAGATGGGAGTAGGGTGCTATTTACATCTTGCTCAGAATTTTGCTCACATCCTGTCTTCTAAGAAGATTGGCTTGAGTATAAGGCCTTCCATTTCCCCCCTTCAGAAACCAGGGCAAAATCTAGAATCATAGATTCTAACCTTTACTGAGTATTCACTATGTGCCAGGCACAGTGTATTGTGTTTCCTTTGCATTAGCTCACACAGTCCCAAATAACCTCACACAGTTCTATAGTCAAAAACAAGACTCACTGAAAGTAAAGAATTTATTTGTTCCTGGTAATACAACAATATAGCTTTTAGCCAGAACTGGAAATATCTTACTGTTAGACCACAGGCTTTTAATCATGTGACAGCAAGAAACAGATCTTTCTTACTAAGTCAAAAGACGTCAGGCAAAATATTAGATCCACTTTGTAGTGGCTTCTGGGTGTTTGGAAACTAACTGGAGTGTTGAGGTCCTGGTACATATTCTCAACTTGATAAATTGTGGAGCATAGCCATGCTCCTACATGGTTAGGGCACAGTGGTTGTCAGTAGGGAAATCAGATCTGGAAGCCAGTCCACAATCCAGCTGTGTGAAGATATTTTATTTCCATAGGCTTTATGTTTATTCACCTGTAATATTTGGGGACAATGGTGGTGCATACCTTCCATGGTCATTGGAGGATTAAGTGAAATCATGAACGTAAAGTTTGTGGAAGCCAACTGATTATTTTAACAACTGCTTTGGAAATAGTCGTACCTCCTATGGTTTTACTAACTAGCTCTTAGCTATAGATACAGTTAATTTATACAACACATTTCTCCCCAGATTTCTTAATTTGTACCTATTTGGAAGCTAAAGTTTCACATTCCTAGGTCTATTGAACCCAACTTCACTGGCCAGAATAACTACTGTTTGAGTGAAATGAGACATGCCTTGCTTGCCATGTTTCTGGATCAACAATATTGCCTGTGTTGACTTGGGAGGCAAGAGCTATGCCCCCCCGCCCCCCATTAACATCCTTGGTGGCAAAGCAAAACTACCTATCAGTCTCCATTTTCCCAGTGGTTCAAAACATGAACTTGCCTCATCTTGAAGAAATGCTGGCACGGACTTGCTCATCCTTTTGAGTTTGTCAGGGTGGGAAAACTGATTATCAGGCAGTGAAGGCACTGTGGAAACTAGAGAGCAGCATTTAGATTTCAAAATTATCCACAACCATCAAACATTAGGCACATGTTGAGAATATACTTTGCTTTCATTTATGAATGCTGTTTTGTATAAAGGTTAAAGTTGTAGTAGTTTGCATGCATAGGATCATGAGGTAAGTGATAAATGGTTCATATAAGTCATATCCAGAGAGAGAACTTAAAAGGGAGTTGAACCAAATGAAAACAAATTGAAAACAAGCAAACAAACAAAGCCACTTACTCTTCTTTAATTTGTGTTGGTCTTACATCATATTATGTACCAGACATGTTAGCTCATAATCCCAGCAGCACGCTGCGGCTGAGGCAAGAGTACTACTGTAGTCTGGAAGCTATCCTGGGTTACATGGTGAATTCCAGGACAGTCAGGGATACAAAAGGAGGCAAAAAGACCCCTGCTTGTCAATGTGAGTTGATTCTACTTATTTTTATTCCACACCAGAGCTTTAAACCCCAAGTTCTGTAATGTATTGGTTCATCTCCCTTACCCACCCCCACCCCAACAAGATCCATCACATTTCAACATGCTGCAGGCTGAAAAACTATTTCATTTGGACACTTAAGATTTTTGTTCAAAATTCAACAGTAAGGACCCTTGGCTATGGAATATGCCTAAGACCAGGTTTGTTTATTTAGTCATTAGGAAAATTCCTGTTTTGGGGTCTCTCGTTCTCTTTCTCTCCTCCCCCACGCCGTGTATGTGTGTGTGTGTGTGTGTGTGTGTGTGTGTGTGTGTGTGTGTGTGTGTGTGTGCGTGCGCATGTGTGTGTTTGTGTAAGAGAGAGAGATAGAGATAGAAGGGGGAGGGAGGTGATACCATGGATCTGATGGTGGTTGTTACTCACTCAGAATTATGAAAGACTATAATTTGTAAAGTAATTGTTTTAGCCAGTGTTTTAGCCTGGCGCAGGCATTTAACCCCAGTCCTGGATATTTAAAGGCAAGAGGATTTTTTGTGAGTTTCAGAACACCTTAGGCTACATGGCAAGTTCCAGGCCAGCCAGGGCTACATTGAATGACCCTGTATTAAAAAATAATAATAATAATTTAAAGAATATATTTAGATACCATTTGGCTCCAGGAAGTTCCAGTATATCAAGGTCAGGTTTAAACATTTCAAGTTAATATACTCTACTAATTGATTAAGAAAAGATAGCACGTGATTTCTTTCTAATACAATAATGTATGCAAAGAAGGCCTGGTCAGAGGGTGAGCTTGAGTCCTAATTTGCATATAAATAGTTTGAAAGTTATTTTCTTCCTTTGTACATGATTCACAGTGGGTAAGCTTTTATTAAGGTGAGTAGTAGTTCTTACAATGAAAGAGTTTCTATTTCAAGGCATGTTACCCTGCCTGGTGTATACTAGGCACTATAAAAGTACTTTTTAAGATACAAACATTTCTGATACATCATCTTCAAGTTTTGACTTAAGCACGATACAAATATATTGATTTGGCTTTATCCTTAAAATTACCATTAGAAAATACATACAAATCAAATTGCTTTTCTCTTCATAACTTAAAGGTATACATTTAGCCTTAAACACTAGATGATTTCATCTTTAGTTAAAAGAAATCAAAGGAGGGAAAAACAAAACTGAGCCACCTATGTTAAATTTTTGTTTATTCTATATTAGTTCTCACCTAGCCTGAGGCTCACAAAGGTAAACACATGCAGCAATTCCAGTCACAGTATCTTGTTAGAGTACCCACTTTTTCATTTCCCATGCAGATAAAGTGTGTGTGTACTTGTGGGAGTGCATCCACATTTACGAATCTCTGTGTGTTTGTATATGGGTGTATATGTGAGTGAATGTGTGCATGTGTGTGTGTGTGTGTGTGTGTGTGTGCGTGCACACACGTGCGTGTGCACATATGTATACTTTTGTGTGTGTGCATGTATACTTTTGGGTGAGTTACAGTGGAAACAATTCAAGATTCGGTCATATTCTATGTGTGGTTCAATAAGATTATAAAAACCTTTTTGTTCCATCATGGCAACAATGTATATTTTTGGATGATGTAAATGGATCAAATTCAATTACACCCAGTACTCAAATATAATCAGTTTCGTATTTATGACCTTCAGTTATGTATTTTTAGTCACATATTTTTTGTCTTATGGTAAGAATGTTATTTATTAATGAAAAGACAGTAAGAATATTTTTTTAAAAATTGCTAAATAAATAAATTTAACTATATTACAATACATAATTGATCTATTAGACCATGAATGAAGACAGAGACATAGATATATGTCTACCTGGGTTTTGTTTTCATGTCTCAAACAAAATGTTAAAAAAACAGCAACATAAAATCAGATGCCCAAACTTTAGCACATCCTAGTTCAAAGGCAACAGGAAAAGTCTCTTTGTCCATAAACATCTCCTGGGTAGAAGCTTGTTTTGTCTGCAGCAGCCAGACAGTGGCAGACTTACAGAGCCAGGCCTGAATTGCCTTCTCTCCTAGGCAGCTCTTAAGAATTTGTCAAGTCATGTGCCAAAGCTCAGGACCTTCAGGAAGACCTCATGAGCAGTCTCAGATTTCAAGCTAGACATTAGAGACTCCAAGCATCAGCACATTATTTCTCAATCTACTGGCTCCTCTAGTGAGAAGCTCTCCTCAGGAGGCCCATTAGCTTATTCAAAGTCTTTTGGGGGCTTATTACACAAAAATACTGTGGACCTAAAAACAGGCATGGGTAGCATTTGCTTCATACCACCAGGATCTACATTTATGAAAGAGGGGAGTTAACAGTCATGCAGGCATATATGCATGCTTTGTTGGGCCCCAGGGAGCCACTTTAAATATATAATTTGCCCTTAAGACCGTGGTCCCACCTATGTAGAATAATCTTCATACTGAAGACTGGGAACAAACACTACCTTGTCTGGTAGATATAAATTACTTGATGGACATTAGTATAATGCAAAAGTACATATTGATTTTGTTTAGATTCAAATGTTAACTTTAAAAAAAAAGATTGGATATTTACTTTTTGAAGCCAGTTTAGAACCACAGAATTTAAACCCTGAGCACAACAAAAATTTACTTTTATAGATATGCAGGGAGGTAGCCAGCTATACTGTTTATAAACTGTCAAAGCATAGTTCTTTTGGGGGGAG
>JADRCD010235901.1:2527-40337 GCA_019843815.1 Montemys delectorum
GAGGTACCCTCAGGGCTAGGTGGTAGAGAGGGGGGTCAGGTGTTAGACAGGAGGTACCCTCAGTGCTAGGTGGTAGAGAGGGGATTGTCCTTTGGCCTTTCTTACAGAAGCCAAACTGAGATAATGGGTAATGGATCAATTTGGCCAACACTGCTTACTTCCTCATGTTCTGTCTTTCCTCCCAGCCAACCCCAAAACTCATGAATACCTTGAAGATGAGCTGAAATGCTGAATTTCTGCCTTCTGCGAGGGGCCACTTTGATACCCATCCCTCCCCCTTTTGTGGGAAAGGAGGTCATGTACTTGGCATGTTGCATCCCCACGGTTGACATCTGACCTAGCACTCTGACTCTTAGATAAAATCCATCTGCTTCTGCCTCCCAAGTGCCACAGTTAAAGATGCGCATCACCAAGCTATATCATAGGCCGGCCAGTCTAGGCCTCCCTTAACCTGCGGGTTGACAAGGCATAGGCGAAGAAATGATGGCAGAGATGACACATGGAAGTGCAGGATCTGAGTGTATTTCTTAAAAATGTCATCAGATTTTTATAGTCAATGCAAAAGAGAAATGAAAAATCTGACAGCTCAGTGATCAGGGTACATCTGAGGCCATCTAAAACACACTGAGTCTAAAACAGCAGCCATCTCCTCTGGACTGCTGCAGCATCCCCAGGCTCCGAGCAGAGCATGCTGGGGCCCACATGGGCCCGGCCGGAGTCCCAGGGCGCTGCGGGTGTGCCAGCCAGGAGGGTAGAGGCTTGGAGCTCGAATCTTGAATCTCGAAAGGTGAATGCTGACTGCTCTCTCTCTCTCTCTCTCTCTCTCTCTCTCTCTCTCTCTCTCTCTCTCTCTCTCACACACACACACACACACACACACACACACACACACATTCAGCTCAAGGTCCCGCCCATCCTTAGTAAAACGCCCACTATGCTAATCTTCTGGGCTAGTAGAGACACGTTTCTTTCTTGCTAATTCCTCGGAGTGGTTCAGCTACAGTACGTGACTGAGAATGAGGATTCTGCTTGACCTTGCCCTGGAATAAGTCTCCCATTCTGTAAGCTTCAATGCCCTACCCACAAGGCTGAAGGCAGTTAGTCTGGATGGGTAACATTCTTTATGAAATTCCAAGCCAGGGTTCAGCTCAGCCAAGATTAGGGTATTGGAACATCAGTGAGTGCCAGTCAGAAGGCAACTTCCAGTTTTGTTTAGTTATGAATGAATCATATATCTTGAAGGGCACCTAGCACATGAGTTCACAAAGACATATCTGGGCTACCTCTGAGTTAGGGAATGCCAAGGAGACGATGCAGGAGACTGTCTTCCATGAAGCTTTTGCTCATAAACTGCTGTCACGCAAAATGTGTGTGGCAAAGCTGGCCCTTTCTTCTTTAACAGGCACTTAAAACTACCTTTGCTAAAAGCATGGTTTCCTCCATTGGATCACTAATATAATAAAAGCCAGGAGGTATCACTGCTTCCATTTTGAATCCATCTCCTCTTCACTGGGTCAGACTCCCACTTAAGTCTCAGTAGCTCATTCTGAACATATTCACCTAAAACCTGCTGAGCCCTAAACTATCTTGCTTTTTAACAAAAGCAGTTTTTAAGTGTGTGTTAAGAACTTAGAAAGGACCAGCTTGGTGGCACATACCATTAATCCTAGAATTTGAGAAGCAGAGGCAGGCGGATCTCTGAATTTGAGGCCATTCTGATCTACGTAGAAAATTCCAGGCCAGCCATGGTTACTTACTGAGACTCTGTCTAAAACAACAGAAACAACAGCAAACGAATGAGAAAGAGAAATAGGAGGAAGAACAATGGAGGGAGAGAAGAAGAAAGGACAGATATGTTGGTGCAGTGTTCTGTAGAAGGTTGACAATTGTGTTCAAAGCATTATACTGACATAAATATTGCTGCTCTGATGGCTGTGACTCAAGCAAGCCTCTATTGTTCTTATCCAGTGTCAATTCAGTGACACCACAACCAAAGCAACTCTTATGAAAGACAAAATTTATGGGGGCTTACTTACAGTTTTAGAGGTTAGTTCATTATGATCATGACAGGAAGCATGGTGTAGGCAAGCAGATGCTGGAGCAGTAGCTGAGAGGTATATCCTCCTCTGTAGGCAGACAGAGAGAGGGGGGAGAAAGGAAGAGAGGGAGGAAGAGAGAGAGGGAGAGGGAGAGGAAGAGACAGAGACTGACTGACTGACTCTGGGCCTGCCATGGGTTTCTGAAACCTCAAAGCCCACCATCAGTGACAGCTTCCTCCAACAAGACCACACCTCCTAATCTTTCTAATCCTTTCAGATGGCACGCACTCAGCACTCAGCACTCAGCACTCAACACAGCCACGCCCAGACAAGTTCTGCTGTCTCGCTGCCTAGCTTTTTGCCTCTTGCACTTGATCTTAGCTCTGTCACCAACTTTGCCTTCCCTTGCATGGAATTCAGTTCCTTCTGTAAGAACCTCAGTGACTTCTCCATTGCCCACCAAGCGAGTCACAACTTCACACAGCCGTCCACATGCCAGCCACTTGGCTGCAGCTTCTGGGTTCTATAAATCGCAACCTTCCGACTATTGTTTGCACATCTGCTTTTTCCTTGCTGCCTTATGTCATTTGAGCACATGGGTTGTACCATTTTTCACCTCCATGTAGCAAATGTCCCTGCCTTGCAGATGAGAAATTGGCCTGAGGATAAAGCTTAAGAGGACAATGAACATTGGCTGCTCTCTTCTTTTGACCTTCCCCAGAAAGGGAAACCGGCTGCAGTGAAGGTGAATCCTGACAGCTGTGTATCTCAGCATCCTCAGCTTCATTTCTGTTGGGTTATGTTTCGGGGCCCCTCCCTGCTGGCTTTTCATCACAGGCTCCCTTCCCCAGCCCTTCACATTTCCTGTACTCTCCTGGTTTCTGATGGCTTCTGATTCTAGATGTCTGGGATGGCCACTTGCTATTCCATTTTCTTGTTATAGGCATGGGGCATGTTTACCTGAGTTGCCATGGTCACTAATAATAAGGGCTAACAGTGTTGACCCTTTCATTGTTCTTTCTCAGTTAATCTTGTCACCATCTTCATTAACGCTAGTACTGTTCCAAGTTTAGAGGTGAAAGGAAGATAGCCAAAGAAATTTATGTAGCATCTCAAATTAATCATTTCTCAACTGGTTTTGAATTCTGGCTAATGGTGTGACCCTCGGAAAGTTGCTGGACTCTGTTTCCTCTGCTAGGGAACAGAAGTTAAAATACTAATCATCACTTCATAGTCTGTTCAAAGTCTCGATAAGCCGATGTATATGTAAGAACTTTAGAGTAGCAGGAGCCACAATCATTTGGAAGTACTTTTAAAATGCTAACTTATAGGCATGTACTCAACCCTGGACTCTTGGAAACTTCTAACTCCAAGGATTGGTAGGATGTATTTGCTTATCATTTATCTAATGTGGTGCCCTTCTGTGAATAGCTCCAATCGGTCCCATCCACAGAAACCACAGAAGTAATTTCAGAAGTAGACCTGGCCCATGGTATATCCCTGTTTCCTGACATAAAAAAGATAATGAAGTAATTGTCACACAAAGAGTTTTAAACATGATGTTCTTGTCATTTATCTGTGTGAAGTTATAACGGGTGGATGTAGAAAACATGAGGGAAGAAGACTGTGATGCATTAACTAACCTGGTTGGAGTTCAATAGTGCATGGTCAGCCCTCTCAGTTGTCAGCTGGGAAACTTAGCCAGTTACTAACCTCACTGAATTTTATCTTGCCCAAATAGAAAAATTACCTTATCTTGCCTGAATTAGAAAAATTACACCCATCTTTACAGGATTAAAAGCAGCAGATATTTAAAATGCCTCTCACAGTACCTCTAAGATAATGGTGGTTAGCCAGGTTAACCATGAAATTCTATTGAACTGTGGAGTGGATTGTTGTATCCATGAAGCAGACTGGGATTAAGAATAAGAAACATCTCTCTCTCAGTCTTACCCATGCTTGCCTCCTGCCCCACATGCTTAGTATAGCCATGGGCCAAGAGATCAGCCATTGGTCCTCACACACTCCTCACACACAGTTCATGTAGACTCCCTTGCTTTTAGAGTTTAAAATAAAGATCGCAAATCCAGGCCACCATCTTTATCTCTATCCAATTATACAAGGCTAAGAAGTCACTATTCTGTTCTCCCTGATCTCCTGGGTTCTCAGATCTGGTCTCCCCATGGCCAACCCATTTTACACGGAAGCTACAGCAAGAATGTCACAAATCATCTCAGACCATAGTATACCCTGGTTATGCCCTTTCTGTGGCTCTCCACTACAGTCCTGCATGCCGCGCCCCCCCCCCCCGCCCACCTCTCCTGTTCTTCCCTTCTTCCACTTGGCATTTCATTTCTCAGGGGTTGTTTTAGTGCTTCCGTCCTCTCCTGTCTCAGGAATCCTCCATATCCGATATCCTGTGGTCTTTCCCTGGAACACATTTGTCCCTTGCACACTTGACTCTGACCCTTTGGGATTTATCTTAAATGTCAGCCTCCTGTGTGCTCTAACTATTCGCTATAGTTCTGGGTCTTTTCCTGGCTGCTTCCTTTAAAAGCAAACACACCCCAAGCCTGCCTTGTGCCTCCCTTACTTGTTGCTCATCTCTCTGCATCAGCTCTATGCTCTACAAGGGCAGGCACCATGACTGTGCACTGATTCTGCTATACTAATTTCCAATTGCTGGAGTCCCAGGATCGTTCATGAGAAGCAGTAAAGGAAGGAGTATTAGCAAGCATTCAGTTCCATTAATCAGAGAATATCACCAAAAGCATGACAGAATTGGATTTCAGAATTTTAAAGAGAGAGGGAAACGTATTAAAGACAATGCATTTAGTCTCTGCCTCTTCTTTCTTCCATGTAAGCTTGGGACTCCATTAAATGCAGATGGTTCCTCTGTTGTCACGCCTGGCCCCAGTGCTTGCCCTATTCTATGTAAAGAGATCAGAGTTTCCCAACTCCGGTGTGCTGGCTTTTTCATTTTAGTGATGTTGCCCAGACTTTATTTCAAACCTATTTTACAAAGTTAAACCCAGCCACATACCACAGTGAGCTCCTCTCTGTCAGTCTCTGAGGTCTCTCACTCAAAAACTCAAAAGGTTTTGTACTTTGTAAAACCTAGCCAACTCTAGCTGTTATTTTGTTTTCTTTTACTGCCACATAATGACAGGAACACTTTCTTGTAAGTCCTCTCAGAAGATGACTGGGGTGAGGTTATCTCTCCCTCCCTAGCTTCTGCGTTCAGTCACTGATGGTAAGATATTCTGTATCCCCAGCAAATATGAGTGCAGGACCCTTCCCACAGGTGTGCTTTTGCATACCAGTTCATTCTGGCTCCTTTCAGATCTCCCCTGGTTACATTAGAGTTTACCCAGCGAATTCATTGCTCTTGCTTCTGGTAGAAACTCTCCCCTGTGTTCTAATTGCTTGTAAAGCCTTTTAAGTATTTGCAGAAGCACAGAAAGCTCGTTTCTGTTACACAAAATCTTTGTATTATGAATGTAATACAGCCGTGCAAGAAGAATGGCTTGAGATAGTTATCAACATAAGCCCTACTGGAACACGAGGAATAGCAAAAATATAAAACTTAAAAGTCTGACATTGGCAATTTAGAAATATTATTTTAATATGGAAGTTTATATTTTGTCTTTCATTGCACTGCATTTTCTTAATACATATACTTCTTTCTGATGTAGATATGTCTGGTCTCTATACATGCAGTGCAATAAAAGAGAAAGTCCCAAAGAAGGAAACTAAAATCTTCATTTTTGGTTCTACTAGAGATAGCTGTGCTAATTTTTGAAGAGTAAAATTTTAACTTTTATCTGTGCAGCACCCATGAGCTTTCACACAGGACTGAAAATGCACTGCCATACCATATTTAGTCTTCCCTGGTAATCCGTTTGTCATGAACACTCATTATTTCAATACTCTTTCAAGGTATACATTTCCACGTTATCCTAGCATTCTCTAAAATAGAAATTCCAAAATCAGTTAGCCAGACATGTATGGCTGCAAGCTAAAGTTTCTTCAAAATTTTACTCTTATATGCTACATACTATCTGTAATTTTAAGAATTTTTTAACACCCCATTTCTCTTAGAATTATGAGGCCTAGATCCCACACACCTTAATTCCTCTGGGACAATGAGTTCTTATCAAGTTTCATTCCCACTGGAAGTGTGTCAAGAGGGCTCATTCTCTGAATTCTTATATGCAGTAAAAGTATTTTCCACTCACCCGTAAATCTAAGAGAAGTAAGTCATAGATAGACAGACAAATAGAGGTCCACTTTGGTTGTATCAATGTCTATTTTAATTGTGGAAAGAATGAGGTCTTCTCTTGGCAGATTTTACATGTGTAGTGAAACATGTGGTACTAATTTGCTGGTGCCCAGTATGCAGTAGGCTCTAGAACAGTGCTTCTCAAACCCGTGGCTCACAACCTCTTTGACAAACCTTTATCTCTGAAAATATTTACATTATGATTCATAAGAGCAACAAAACGATAGTTATGAAGTAACTTTATGGTTGTGGGTCACCCCCCAGCATTAGGAATGCTGAGAACCAAAGCTCTGGGACTTTATTTTTGTATCAATGAGACTTTTATGCACTGAGTAGCAGCTATTCTATTCTCCATTCTCTGTCCTGCAAGCTCTCTCAATTTCCACAAATGTAACTTTTTTTTTTAACTATTGTTTAATTGGACTTTTGGCATTGTTTGATCATATGTACATTACTTTTTTATCCTTTTGTGAATTGATTATTTAAATCTTTCACACTTCTGTTTGTTTGGGCTCTTAGTATTTTTTTCTATTGCATACTAATCGATTGTATGTGTTTTTTAAAATCCTTACGATAATGGATTAAATAATTATCAGGCTAAGAATTATACAAGAGGACTTTCCCAGAGAAAAAGCCAGCAGCCCATTCTACACATCAAAGGCCTCCAAAGAACCTCATAGTGCATGTGGTCGGGGCATGCACTGGTCTCCTTATTGTGGGGTCTTCCCTTGCTCACAAATACCTATAAGTTAGGCAAGGAAAGCAACATATTCATTGCACTAAATAAATAAATAAGTAAATAAATAAATAAATAAATGAAATATAACTCCCAGTCAAGAAGCTGGCCCATGACCTGACACTCAAGTTGATGATCAGGGTGTAGACACCAAGTGTCTATGTCTTTGTCCTAGCACAACTGGCTTACAGCACAGCATCCTGCTTTTCTTCTTCTCTATTAGACTTTTTTTTTGAAAGCATCAGAGCTCTCTGGGCCTTCTGACCCTGTGTTTAAGCTTCTTCTATTATCAGGTGAGACTGGCTTGTGTCAAGCACTGGATAGCACCACAGAAACTATGACTCATCCTGCCATCTTAATCATTTTGTTATGAGACAAATGTGACTGAGTTTCACAGTTAATTTTATTATTTACTCCTTGAAATATAATTACAGCTTTGGTTCAGAATTTGGTATGCAGGACAGACTAGCCTCAGCCTCACAGAGCTCTTCCTCAGTTTCTTGAGCATGGACATTGAAGGCATATGCCCACACCTGGAAAACTACAACACTTTAACAAATAAACTGAGGAGAGAGACGCATGACCTGGTGCACGATTATATGAGCTCTGCTTTGAATGTTCATACTCTGTGCTCTTAGCATCTCCCACAACAAAATACCACTTTATTTATGTTCATATTGAAGTATAGTTAAAATGCCATCATTTATATATATATATATATATATGCTATTATTTAAACTTTTAAGTTATTTTGACTTAAAGTGTGTGTGTGTGTGTGTGTGTGTGTGTGTGTGTGTGTGTTTGTGTTGTCCCAACACACAGAAATTCTGTTTTTCTGTCTACTTTGTAGACAACATGGATACAAATCAGGTCATCTGGCTTGGCGGCAAACCCTGTGAGCGTCTCACTGATCCATTTTCTTCTATGATGTTCCCTCAGCCATGGATACAGAAGCTTGGAAGTGGATGTGTTTATTGGGGCTAGATTCCACATGACCCACTGATCTCTGCATTGTATATGGTTATGGTTTTCTGCCGCAGTCTCCATTTGCTGTGAAGAGAGGTTTCTTTCAAGAAAGGTGGTAGCCACATGAATCTGTGGGTATAAAGATAATGTCTAGAACATAGTGAGAAATTATGTCAGCAACATGGTGGCTGTAGATTTTTTTAAGACCCATGACCTCATCAGCCCTAGAAAGCCAGCTAGGCTCCTAGTTCCCAGAATGATTTTTTTTTTATTGTTGTTGACTGGGTCTTAAGTCCCATCTGATAGCTGTTAGTGTTGCCAGTCACTGGGACTGACTAATTATTTGAAAGGAAATTTATTATGTCTGGCATTGGGACATTTGCTAGTCTGTAGTTCTTATTAAAAACATTGTCAGTCCAAGTGACATAACTTACATATATATTTTATGTACATGTATATGTACATATATATAATGTGTATATTTAATATTCCATATATATTCCATGATGTCTTCCATTAAAATACATCTATGTTGCATATATATTCCATATATGTGTACATATATTATTTTAATAAATATAAAATTATATGCTTCCTTAAGACTTTAAGATCAATCACAATCACGGTCTCTCATTTTCCTCCTAATGACAGCTGAGAGAGACAGAGAATTAGCCTCTCTCAGGGATGAGTCTCCTTATTGGTGATAAAATATAAAGAGACCAGCCTGAACCACACCATCAGCAAAAAAAAAAAAAAAAAAAAAAAACCAGACTCAGTGGGTTGTATTTATACATTTGTTCACACACACATATGCACATATATGTATGTGACAGTAATAGTGCACAAAAAAGAGGCTGTCACTTTGAGAGTGGGGTGACTGTAAGGAGCGAGAGAGAGGGAAGATAAGGAGGAAACGGACAACCCTGTGGTCATTTAGCATGTATTCTTAGAAAGAAGCATTGGAAATGACACTGCTGCTTCAAGCGAAATGTCCATGGTATTGTTCAGTGCTGAGAGAGGGGCACTGTTTTATAACATGTCATAACAGCACATCCCATCTGAGCTATTTCTATATGGACAGTCTATGAAATGTATTGTTTTAAAAGAACACTCCAGGACATCCTTTCTTCTAATGATCCATGTTGCTATGCTACCATGTTCCCAAAATAGCACCCGAAGCTAGGCATTGCCAGCCTGACAGAGCAGTGTAGAACACAGAAGCTAATCATCCGGTGCCGTGCCAAGCTCTACCATCGTTCAGTTGCTTGAGTGGTTGGTTATCAAAGCTAGAGAAAAATTAAGCCCTTAAAGCTTCCTGAGATTCAGGGAGACACAGTTCCTAGCAGAAACAGCATGGGGTTCCAATCTCAGCTCTGTTATTTAACTGCTGATCAGCCAAAGGCCAGAGATTCACCCTTTGCTTTAGCGTCATCCTCCTTACCACACGTGGGGAAAGAGCATCTACCTTGTGCAGTTTTGGGTTAGTAATCAGAGACCCACTGAAGGACTTCACACAGTACCAGATGCATAATGTCGTGTTCAGGTATCATCAGCGGCTGTTTGAAAAGTCCTGAAAGCCATTTGGTAAGCCTTTAAGGCACTGAGTCATGTCAGGAAACATCATCAACAAACCACTGACTGTAGCTGATGTCAGATGGGAATTTCACTTGCAGGACACGTCTAATACGCTACTCAGTGTGGATGACGTGTGGAAACAATCCTGTGGCACTGCCGTCGTTTCTCTACAAGATTCACCCTTTCTCTTCAAGTTTGTTTTTTAAAGATTTATTTATTATTATAAATGAGTACACAGAAGAGGGCATCAGATCTCATTATGGGTGGTTGTGAGCCACCATGTGGTAGCTGGGATTTGAACTCACGACCTTTAGAAGAGCAGTCAGTGCTCTTACCCACTGAGCCATCTCACCAGCCCCCTCTCTTCAAGTTTTATCTGATAAATATTTGACTATATTGTATGTATGTATGTATTCTGTAATTATTACCACTTTCAAAGTTACATTTTTCGTATTCCTTTCATTAGCCAAGTGAACCAAAGGAAATGCTTCTCCAGTAAACCTTGCTATAGAGACTCGTATGTGTCTTTACATTCCAGAAGGGTCATTTAGCCTTGAGTGGCACTCAGGATGTGGCACTACTTGTGAGTGGATTTTGTGGTGGATTAACAGAAAAATTCAGGTGCATAACTATTGAACATTCAGGAAGCAAAAAAGTTGTACATCTGGAGAGAAGAGAGTAAGCTCAACATTCACCCGAGCCTCCCTGGCTGAGAGAGACTTTCGGGCAGGAGGGGTGACTTCAGGAGGTGTTAGATGGATTGTTTGGGAATTAAGGGTGTATGTTGGGTAGGAGAGTCTCATACATGTATGGAGGAAAAATGTTTAGGGGAGGATGTAAGAACCCGTGCAGAGGCAACGGGATGGGTGGAGCGAGTTCAGCGGGTGAGAGAACCTGTCCAAGGCTTTTGAGGAAGCAAGGGTCTTTGAAATTCCAGTCCCAGATCTGAAGGTCACAGATAGAGCTGCTGGAGCAATGGCTAAAGAAGCATGCTGGAAGAATTTTGAAACTGAACCAGACACAACTAAAAAAAACTGGGGGGGGGGGGGGGGTGTCTTCCGAGGATACGTCTCAGGTTTCTGTAAATGGTCTTCTCTTGAATTATATTTTATTGTTATAACAATATCATTCTGAACTTTTAAGGCTACTTTGAGACCCAATGTTGTCAAAACTTAGTTTTATGCATTTGGGGGGTGTGTGTGCGTGTGTGTGTGTGTGTGTCTGTGTGTGTGTGTGTGTGTCTGTGTGACTGAGACATTTTGATTCTCTTTACTTTTCAGACATTTGTAGCGCTCTCAAAACAAGCTCATCTTAGCTCCTTTTCCTGGAGGCCGAGAACAAATACCTGTTAGGAAGTAACTTGAAGGAGGAAGGATTTTCCTGGCCCTTTGGTTTAAAACCATAAAGCCCATCACGTTGGGGAGAGCCCGACAGTGGTGGCTTTGTGATGCCCAGCTCACATGTTCTTTGTAATACCTTGATAATATATTCCTGGAGCAAGAAGCAAAGAGATTGGGAGGGGGCTGTAACCCTCAAGGCCTTTCCCCCAGCCACCCATTTCCTTCAGCTAGGACCCACCTCCAGAAGATTTTTACAATCCTCAAACAGCACCACAGGCTGAGCATGAAGCTCCTGGGGACATTTCTACCCAAACTGTGCCAAGGCCTTTAGACAATCCTCTCCTTGGCCTGCATCAATTACATTACTTATTTTCTTCTGGGCTTTAGATCCAATCCTCTCTGGGATCACTCAATCTCATCTTCCTGTTCGCATCATTCTCTAAGACGTGCACATTTTTTTGCCTCACCATTTTACTTTGATTTATTTATCTTTTGTTTAATTTTAATTTGCCTCATCATATTTATAAACCCTGAAAATGCAGAAAACTTATCTCGGCTTTAATTGATTTGTAATCCATGCCCACTGTTATGTCTGATACAGAGCAACCAGGCAACAGAGCAGCTGAGTGAACTGGAAACCTGAAAGCCAAATGGCATGATTTATTTCACCATCTAATGGTGTCCTAGCTCTTGTAAACTGCTTGAAAAGTTCTGACATATTTTGTATGCATTTTGCATCTTAAAAACAATTCCTATTATTTTTGCATACTTTGTATTCTTAACTTTTTATATGTACCAAAAACATTCAATTGTAAAATCAGCTAAGAATGAAACTTTGACTCGGTGCACTGCTTCCTCAACTCGTCTGTAGACAAATGGGGACGTGCGTTACATATACAGCTAAAGAAAACCCTTAAAAATAGCCTTAAGTCAGTCCACTAGTCTCCTTTTAGAAAGCTAAATCCCAGAAAGACTTGTCAAATACTGGCTTGTTTGAAATAGTTCAGGATGTTACATAACAGAAGCAACTGGACCTGTGTCAGTTATGAATAGGAAATACACTCAATTAAAAGTTTATTCTAGGATCTTTTTGTCTGGCAACCTTTGAGATTTTGGAATTTCTTCTCCTTGGGGTAACAAATTGTGTAGTAGTCATTCTGAGTAGAGGGAAAAAGCAGATTTACCCGGGCAGTAGACACAAAGGCAAAGCAAGCCTCCCAGAAGATATTCTGGTATTGTGCAAAAAAATATTATATCCCCAGGACATTGCACATATGAATGTAAAAACTTGATTTGGAAAAGTCACTCAAAAAGTGTTATTGAATTACATGTAAGGAAACGGTAACATACTGGGAGCATCTACTGGTCTTTATGTGGATTGCTCTATAAGTCTTTATTGAACTTCTTACTTTACTCTAAGTAAATTGGAGCAGGATCCCCTGCAAAATTGGCGGTTGGTGTGGTTACTAAAGGCATGAGTTTTAACTCAGAGATTTGGCCTGCCACCTGGGCCCTTCGAGTGATGCCAGTCCATTCATGTTACATCATAGCACCTTCTTTCATAGCATGAGCCTGCACCCCTAAAATGTGGAGTCCATCCCAATAGACCCCTTGTTGTCCACGAGTAGCACCCCACGCATATCTAAGTGACTTCTTGCTGACATTTCTGAGCTGCTCTTGCTGCTGGCTTGTTACTGTGGAGACAGCACAACTTTGGATCCTGTTCCTAAAGACTGTCTTTATTTAATTTTAAACCTTCAAAATCAATCTGTTTTGTAATAATTCTGTCTAGCGGATAATCACATCAATAAAGAGCATGTTCACAATAAATTTAAGATTTTAAAATCCTCCCAAGACAGTTTCCAAATGCCCCCTTTTAAATTGTTAGATTCTGCTAACCTGCTATTTTTCCTTTATAGTGGACTCTGTTAAAACGCTGAAGCTGAAATTACCCCCTTTATGTTTCCATTTCAAAGTGACTACTTAGACCATTCCTATTGAAATAGTTCTCACTCATGGTTAAAATTAATATAGTAGAATGAAATTATATTATTGGATTCCTTTGTATCCAAATTTAGGCACACTTTATATAATATCATGTCTCTTGAAATGTAATTACATTTAAATAAAAGCCTGATATTATAATTCCTCTACCATGAACAGAAAAGCTATTATTCTTTTCCCTCAAGTGTGCCTTCACTAGTCTCCAGACCTATAGAATTTCAAACTCAGAGTGATGAAGCATGTAAAAAGGACATGCATGGGGAAAGCCTTTCAGTCTCAGGATGCATTCATCTAACTCATATTTATTGGGGACTAGACATAGGGCTAGTCGGACACCAGTTTACCATCTTTGCCCTCCTACTTTTGGATGGTCGACTAGAAGCAGGGGGGGGGGTCACAGCAATTGAAAACCAGTATTAAAAGTAGGTTTAGTTTTCTTTTCTTCTTCTTTTTTTTTTTAATCATCTAAGCCCACAGATACCCATGCTCGGTTGAACTTGCTGCCAGGAATAGAAAGAAGGCAGGTAGCAGAATAGGAAACACACAGAGGTATGAATACTGCCCTGTGTTAAACAGGTGCTATAAACAAAATGAGAGGCCAGAACCACATTTAAGGGACATTCTGGGATCCTATTGTGTGAGCCCTGGCAGTTTGGAAGCATGCACATCACCACACCAATGCTAATCACTAATGGGTATCAAGACCAGGATAGACACGTGGAAGCTAGTGGGGATGGGATTAGATAAAGAGATTTAATGACATCAGTGAGAAATGGAGAGAATGAATTTTGTGCTTTGGTGTAGGTGGGTGGTTGTGGCTAAGTGCTCTACTGTTCACTATTGAGTAGGGGGAATGGTGTAGGTCTGGAGTAACCAGGGGGAAGCCAGGTCTAAGAGTCTGCAGAGGTTATGTGGACTTAAATTGCTACAATCTCCAGTCATAAAACACTGTTCACTAACACTGATTGAGTCCTGTATCCTTTAATGTGCAAAATCTTAAGATGTAACCAAGAACACCTTACCATTTACATCTTACCTCCATCTTGGTGCTTGGGTTGCACTGATTTGGTCTAATTTTATCAACAAGAATATTACATTTGAAATAAAAGTCAAGATGGATTCAGCTCTTCCAAGTGAAGAGCTCTGTATCCAGTCAAGGCATGCTAAGTTAGGTATCAGTCCTCTTTCGTTGTTCTTGTGTGTTAATGTTCTGCAGTGATGGCGAAAACACGGCTTTCGCTGTTGACTGCCTCACCCACCCGTGTATCCATTGGGTTTTGCTGCTGATGCCAAACTGTGTAAGAACATGTGAACTCAATAAAGAGCCGATTAGTTCCATTTAATGGTGATCAGCCCTCTGGTGTGGTTTCCAGGAATTTATTGCACCATGAAAGCAGGAGTCTTATCTGTAAAGGCTAAATCAACCAGCTACTAGTCCACTTCTGTTTCTATTATGGTTGTGCACAGAGGAGAAAGGTGTGCTTCTGGAGTGTGCAGCAGGGGGGCTGGTTCTACTCCCTCATGAGTGCACTTCATACTGTGCTTAAGCTGTTTGGCCAGCTCACTCTGGTCTGGGATGGCAGTTATACTCTTTTGGAAGACCAGGGAAAGAAATTATAGCTGCAAGCAAGCATCCCTGCACCTTATTTATTTATTTACTTACTTACTTACTTACTTACTTACTTACTTACTTATTTATGACAGTCTACTTATGACCAGTGGGAGATTTTGACAGGCAGCCAACCTCAGAGCAGTCAACTATGACCATTGTTCACATCTGTGTTCTCAAGAATTGTAGTTTAAATCAAATAAGCAACAAATCTGATGTGCAGTCATCCCCTAAAGACATGAGACATTAGTGAAGTTTCATGTCCTCGGGTCTCTTGGCTTGTGTGTGCACTTGTCTTGCTGTGAGGTTTCATCTGAGTCTTCACTAGGGAGAAATGATTGTGGACCGAAAGCAAAGCTTTCCTAGGAAAGGGTCCCACTCCCACCCAGGAAGTCAGGGTCAGGCAGAGAACGTGCACAGCACATGAGCTAGACTCAGCCATGGATGCTCACTTAGATGTAGGTTCCGATTTTAAATATTTATTCAGCAAAGTACTGCTCAAAGTACGTAGGCAGAGGTTTTGATTGGATTGACAAGAAAAGCAGTTTTGAATTTCATAAAGCATTCCAGAGGGACACTACATTGTCAACAGCAGTAATTACACCAGGTAATTGTGTCATTTACCCCGTTACAGACCACTGAATGTGATGAGCAGGGGACAGACCAGCTGTCACATCCTGTTAGCTTTCACATGCAGGGATTTGTAAAATCACACCAGGGCTTACTCTCCACGAGTGGAAGGAAAACAAAAATAAACCAGGATTAAAACCCATTACAGAGAGATTTGTCTAGAAAACAGAAATGGCCAATTTCTGTAGAGCTGATTTCAGAATAGGTACCCCTCGGCTCTACTGTTTTCTTTGTCATCAAAAGCTGTTGTGAAAGCTGGAAGACTTTAATTAAGATCTAGTTTTGCTGCTCATTAACTGTGACCTTGGATATGTCACTGAATGCCCTTAAACTCCAGTCATGTGGTCAGCAAAAAAACAAATGGTAAGAGATGCAACATTTAGAGTTCAGTTTGCTTTCTTGAATTCCCTAACCAACACCCACATCCCCACCTGCATTCTTGTAGGAGCTGGATAAATAGCAAAAATAAATTAGGGTTTCTACCTTAATAGAATTTTAATGTAGAAGACAGATGCAAATATACAACCAAATATTTTATAGGGAATACCTTATTCACAGATATACCCTGTGAGGAGAGCCCTTAAATCAGTGTACAAGTGACCCTTGAAAATATGTGAAAGTGTGTGGATTCAATCATCCAAAAAGGACCAGATGGCAAGATGCCCATTGCAAGGAATACAGAAAGCCAGTCGGAGTGGAGGAGGCAGGCAGGCGGCTACTGTACAGAGGGCGTGCGTAGTCAAGGCAAAGACTGGATTTTATTCAAAGTGTGAAGACAAGCCAAGGAAGACAGCAGGGAAGGTGACATGAGGTCCTTTTGTTTTGATCATTCTGCCTGCCATATGAAAGAAGAATACAGTGGGTACATTTGCATATTCATAAATATATTCAAATAGGTTGGTATGTATAATCACATTCTAGAGATGTTAGAGAAGACTCAGAGTTACAGTTGAGATTTTTTAATGCCTTTTAGATTTTTTCCAGTTAAGTTTTGGATTTCATTTTATCTTAGGTAAGATAAAATTTGTAATGTAGAATGGACAAGAATCAAGGTGAAGGAAGAGATTGCTGAATTCATTAGGTTGGCATGATTGATGGTTTGGATCCAAGTTGGGGAGGCTTTTGAGATCAGGTTATGTAGTTTGGGGATTTTTTTGTTTTTGTTTTGCTTTTTTAGTTTGTTTTCTTTTGTTTTTAATCAACTACACAATAATAAATACTTTAATAATTTTTCTATAGAAGATCTGTGGAGACTGAGATAAGAGAATCTGGGTATAAATCCAATTAGACAAAAGTGTTTGCTTGTAGGTCTTCAGTTCTCAGACCAGGAGCTTCTAAGAACCCAGGTGGGGTTGTTCTAACATGAGGATGATTCTGATATCATGCCAAACTGACTCATTTCTTTTCCCATTGGTGAAAGTAGTCACTTAAACATGGATGAAGCCATGAATCTCAGGTAGACACTATGCAGAGCACTCAGGATTTAACAGGGCACCTCTGGAAGGTTTGACAATGATAATATGCTTAACGCATGGAACTCGGAGTCTCCCATGAAGCCACATTTACTCAGATGTATGGATGTCACTCAAGAACTGGCTGTTAACCACTTGGCATGGCTAACTCTCCATTAACCATTCTTTATCATCTGCCTTATAATCAAAGAGCTCATAACCTCTAAGCAAACATGGATAGGTGAATAACAACTATACTCCAGGGTGTTCTGGGCTGTGATAGAGTAAAAGCATTCTGGAGTAGGCTGGGTAGGCAGAGGCCCAGTTAGAATGACAGGGTGTGATGTTAGAGAACATGGGGACTTTAAGGAGGAGCCTGCTCACATAACAGTAAGTCTTGGAGGACAGCAGCCCACTTCCTAGTGCCTAACAGAAAGTCTTGGAGGACAGCAGCCCACTTCCTAGCACCATGTGTGTGAGATGTAGCTGAGCAATTGCATCTGTTTTTCAAAGAATTCTGTGTGCTATCATGGTTTCATCAGATCCAGAGATTTTAGAATAGATGTTTTACTTTCAGCATAATCCTTTTTACTTAAGATTGAGGATCAAGAGTCTAGGCAAGTCCAGGATTCAGGCAATGAGCAAGTCACAGTGAAGCTGGCCATGTGTACCCATGAAATCTACTCAAGATGGCAGTTCTTTGATAAAGACAAATCTTTTTCATTTTACTTTCCTGCCTCCCCCTTCACCCAGCTTTTCCATAAGAAGATAATACATAAATGAATGGAGTCTATCATTTTGGGGAAGATATGAGGAACATGTCTAAATAGCATCAAAGGAAAGCTACAAAGAACAAAACTGCTGGTTACCAATGAAAATACCCACTTCCACTTCAGGAACAGGTCATGCTTATAAGTTTCTTGAGTGTTATTCAGGTGATAGGCGAGTAATCAAAGAGTAAATTGGAGGTGTCAGGGGTGTCAGGGGTGTCAGGGGACCTTCGAGTTAGGAAGCAGACCTGTAAACGTGAGGAAACAGCGTTCTCCGCATTTGGTACCCTGGACAGCAGGTACCTCAGGCTACACCTCTTCTGAGATTACAGCAGATTTCTATTAATATCTAAGCAACCATCTGGCTGTGTTTCCTGAGGCCATGGGGTCAAAGAAGAATGATAGGCAGAAAGAGATATGGAGCCCCAGCCTGCTGCTGGGTGGCACACTATTCAGGAAGAATCTATGTAACTTCAGCAGGGTAGTGCACACTCCTTGGGCTGCTCTATAAAATGTCCAGTGCTTCTTGAGGACAAGAATCCCCTCTGTGAGGAAAAGCGAGGAGACAATTATTGCATTGGAAGGAACCTCATTAAGTAAATGTGAGTGGTTCTGAACAAGGTTTAGAAAAAAAGGTGTCTCAAATTGCAAAAAGGAAACAAAGAGGCACTTCAGCCATATTATATCATATAAAAAAAATTCCTGAATCTTAAACAGGTGGCTTTCAAGACAACAGAAAAAGTTTCATAATCCTAGATTGATTCTTAAAACCCAACATCAGAACAAAGCACTGGTGTAAGCTAGCCACCTCTCTATCGCCAGTGTCTGAAAATTATACATACTTACACACAATGTATGTGTATATGTGTGTGTGTGCATTTCTGCACATATATTATATATGTCTGCAATATATGTATATATATATTTGTATATAAAACATATAATATATATATATACATATACATGTGTGTTATGTTATACATGTATACATGTATGTTATACATGTATATGTAATATATATGCATATATATACAGATACACCATGTGTATGTATACACATTTAACAGGTTAAACTTGTGTATATTGTATCTGAGGCAATAGAAGCTACAAACATCATGAAGGCAGGGATTTTCCTTATTCTTCTTGTAACTACTATACCTGTTATTATAACATGAGAAACCCTGACATTAAAGCCAATGATATCACAACATCAACATGATTCCAAATAGAAAGAGTGGATATTAAGATATTAGTAGAAAAAGTCAGAAAAATTAAATCCCATAACTCAGTGTGCACAGAAGCATGAAATGAAAGTCTGCCAACAATGTTTTTCTACTCGTGTTTGTTCAAGTGCACTGACGTATAATGTAAGCTGTCTTTTGGGATGGAAAGTGGTATTGTGTTTGGATCTATGGTGGAGGCTCAGGAAAACTGTGGTAGGAAAGAGGAGCTCTGCAGTGGAGCTCACACTGAAGTGAAATCCCCAGGGAAGATAGTGACAGCTTTTTGTTTGTTTGTGTTTTGGATCAGAGAAGCATCCTTTTAAAATATGAATTGTTCAACTTTTATAATTGGAAGGTTAATAGTCAGAATATGGTTTTTCATGTCAGCCTGGCATTCTTCAGAGAGTCCAGGTCAGAGCGTTGCACTATTTATATCTCAAAAGTTCCCTCTCACACTGACTCTTGTTCTGACATACTCTTTGGCATGGTTCATTGATTGTATCCTTTAATACCACCTATAGATATTACAACAGAAAAAAATGTATTTCCAAAGTAGGGCAAGAGGCTGGTGTGCTTCATGTAATTTCAGGTGTGGGTGACTTTCCTCTTTGTAGACAGACATCTCAGAAGCTTGGTGAAGACTCTTCACTTTCAAATGGTTATAAATGGGTTAGATTGAGAGGTTCGGGTAAGGTTCCTGAAGAAGACATTGGTGATGTGAGTAGAGATCAGCCATAGAACATGGAGGATGGCTTCTGACAGACCACAGAATACATATGCATATCAAAGCTGGTGTGAATATATACACAGCTCAACTCTCATTCCTTTAGCAGAACCTCAGTTAATGACTTACTAGTGGGATAATGTAATAAATGAGTGTGCACGCCTGTGTGTGTGTGTGTGTGTGTGTGTGTGTGTGTGTGTGTGTGTGTTGGGGGGGACTCTTGGTTAAGGAAGGCCACAGTGAACATCATATTAGGTTGTCAGTGCTTTAATGATGGTAAGAAAGAATAGTATGTTGCTAAAAGCTGAATTCTAAGAGAGTAGGGGAGTGAAATGGGGATGGGGCTAGGAGGGACAGCAAGTGTCACCTGCTTTGTGGAGGTGTGCCCACCTGGAGACAATGTAGACTTCACAGGACTCTTGACTCATCCAGGCAAGAGGTGTTTAGTGCCCACACCTGAGACCTGCTAAGCAGTGCAAACAGAGATAAGGAGTGGAGACAAGAACTTCCAAACACACTGAAACAAAGAGACTCTGCCCCTGGCATAGAGCTGTTGAGAAGAGGAAGGGCAGTCCACCATGGCTCCTAAAAGTCAGAGGGTGTGTTCCCTGATGGCTTGGGTGTTTCCATGTTCCTAGTGCTAAATATGAAGGAAAAGAAGAGAAGCAAGCATTTGAAGAGAGCAAGAAGGAGTGGAGGCTCGCCTCGCCACTGTACAGTACCTAGAGGGTTTGCATCAACAGGCCTCTGAGTGCTCCCCTGGGACACAGCTCTGAGTGAGGATGTATTCTTCAGCAGGCCTTTACTGGGGACCAGGCTTGTGCCAGTCATTGTGCTAAATGTGCTACATGAAGCCCAAGGCTTCCTACCCCTCCTACACCCCTGGATTGTTTTCTGAGAGTTGTTGTCATTGCTTGTCTGGTCGGCTGGTTGATCTTTTGAGAGGAGGATGCTTCTCCCACTCATTAGCACTGTTGCTAGAATCACTTCAGTCTGACATGGCACTTGGTCTTCTAATTCTCTAGCCTTGAGTTTGTAACCTTCCTGTCTCACAGTGCTGAGCAGTGAGGTTACAAGAATAAGCCAGCACTCTGGCCTAAAAATTTGAAACTAATTAGTGAAGTCTTTTTGTTTTGCTTTTAAAACGGGGTCTTGCTCAGTAGCCCACCATGGCTTTGATTTCACCATCTTCCTACCTTAGTCTCTGGAGAGTTGGGATTGTGGGTGGTGCCGCCACACCCAGAAGGTTCTTGCCTTTATACTTCTACTTCTTAATTCTGGCTCTTAACTTGCCTTAAAAAGAAGACAGAGTATATAATGGCTTCCAGTTTTGTGGTTTTGGGCGTGTATGAACGTGTGTGTCTCTGGCTCTATATGCGTTCATATTTGTGCTTCTCTAATATGTGTTTTGTCTTTGACTCTTTTTCTTGGGTTTGTTTTGCCCTATCATGTTTTGGACTTTTTGTTTTATTGCTTTATTATTGTGATTATTACTCAGATTCTGTTTTCTATCAAATGGTGTACATTCAGATAGGAGAGGAGGTTGAGCAAATCTCTGAGAAGTTAGAGAAGAGGGAGCCACAGAGTATATAATTTGGAAAAAATAATCTATTTTTAGCAAATGAAAACTAGAATTAAAAAAGTAATAAAGGAGTAAGGAAAAATTAAAACGAATAAACCATAGAATGGTTCAGAGAACAGTTACAGATAATTTGGCCATCAGTTACAAAACATCAGTTGCCCCACAATGTGTTAGACAACACTGATTCTTGAAACAGAAGAAGCATCCTCATTAAACTAATTTGAATTTCTTTGTGGAGTCAGTCACTCAGGGGGAGGAGGACATCAGAGGTGCTTTCCTTTAGACTCTTGGTCAAATAAAGGTTAGGTAAGGAGGTGGGCACACCAGTGCAAATACAGACAGGAGCACAGCAAGTGTGCCAGAGGAGCCAATGACAACAAACTCCTGGAACTACAGCAGGAAGTCACTATTGAGCCAGAATGATCAATGGGCAGGAAATTCAACAGTGAACGAGGATTATGAGTGGGTACCAAACGAGCTTTGGAGGGGGATTTCTTGCAGTTACTTCAACTACATTAAAAATATATTTCTGTGAAAATGATGTGATCCCTACTTTTTCTGCAATATAGAGGGGATGAAATAAGCAATCCTAAGAACCAAAGTGAGTAATTTTTCATCAGTCTGACAGCGAGCGAGTAGTTTTCCCTTGCCACCACTAAAAATAGAAGCATTCTGGAAAATATACAAAATATATTTGGGTTCTAAAATGTCTATAAAGAGAGTAAATTCTACAAACTATTTAGGTTTTCCTCAACAGAATCGAAATAAAAAAGTCAGAACATGACCTAATGAAGGTAAAAATCCCAGCAGGTAACAAACAGATAAGAAGTGTTTACTAAATGTCTGTCATGTGTGAGAGTGTTCGCATTCATTGTTTTCTGTTTGTTTTGTTGTTGCTTGTTTGTTCTTTTTATTATGTCCCCTCTAGAAGTTGTAATTCCTCCATTTTAATCTAGAAAAGTTGTCTGTCTGTCTTTCTGAGGCCCAATATCTGAAACCATGTCTGTTTGAGAATCAGGACACGCACTACTGAACCCATGGTTTCCCTGCTACTGCTCATTAAAATAGCTAGTAATATTTCGTCCTTCATCTTTAGGTGAGATCATAATCAGCACAGATCCCCGTACATGTTTGAAATCATCTACCATATTATAGTGATGTCCCACAGTGTCGGTGATATTAGGACACACAGGTTTTAATCATGGGGATATGTTCTGCTGGTGGTAAGGAGCACATTTCCGGAATACCTGTGCAAATGTAAGGAGGGAGGTAGAGAACAGAATGAATGAATCCCAGTTTTTCCCCTTAGATACCCAGAATCATCTGATAAATTATTATGTTGTAACATTGAATGTTGTTCAAACCCAGATTCTATCCTTCTTGAAAAGATCGACAGCAAGGTAATCACCTTATGCTGATACTAAGAAGCCATGTGCAGGTTCAAAGGTCTGAGTTGATAGGATAGAAATGGTATGTTGCTTCTTGCTATTTGATAATTGTTGTCAGTGCTGCAGATCCATAGTTCTGTTGTTTTGAGGGTCTTCATCAGTCAGCACAGGGAACTACATGTTTCTTTTGGCAGGTGTGTGGAACAATGTTGGGCAGGGGAGGCTTTCTGCAGATTCTGTTGCTTTCTTAAAGCATGCAATATGGTTTGCAGAAACATAAGAGGAAATCTAATAGACAACCCGTCCCTGTTGAGGTAAATCAGTTATCTAAACTTACTGACACTATTATCATAAACTTCTCAAGACAACTGCACACTTTTCCATGAGCTTCTGTGAACTGACTACCTTGCCTCAAAGATAAGTGATCACTTTATGTGCCACACTTTTCTTTTTAAAGGGTCTCTTGGCTTTATAAAAATTGAGGCTGTCAATATGCATGGAAAGTTACTTTAATCCTGGGAAGCCCTATAATTCTGATAAGGCTTTTACCAAACAGAGTTGAAAGTATGGTGGAAATGCAATAATAAAATGATAAGTTTTCATTGTAAAGCAGTGGAAAACTACACACACATTCACACAAACACACACACACACACACACACACACACACACACACACACACACACACCAAGAAACATTAAACTTTATGTGCAATGCAAACAAAATCATGAAGGCAGGTAATGTACACTTGAGTCATAAAAGAGAATATAAATCAATTATTTTTCTAGTTCTAACTCTCCCATGGATTTTACAGTTTTGAATGAAGGATAAATTTATAGAACTTGTTAGTGCAAGTGTAAAACCAACGTCAAACTCCATAGCTTTAATATGGCAAGTCTACCCAGATAAAAAATTAATGAAATGTAAAGGTTTTGGTTCTGATTAATTACACTATTTTGTGTGTGTCTAATTCACAAGTTCTTTATAATATTGTTTTAATAAAATTATAGATTTTTTTAAATCACAGAGAAATATAAAGGACACTAAGAACTTTTTGAAAAATATGCACATGAAATATATGACCAAGCAATTTTATGATTTTTGGAGTCAGATATTGTGTTTCAGAATTCTGATAGCTTCTAACCCTGTAATCTTGGATAAATTGTTTAATCTCTACAGGGCAAATTTAGCTTTGCATAAGCTAATACAATAATAGCTTTGTATAAAATAATGACACATATTTTCTATCTAAATAGGAGAATTAAGTTGTTTACAAATTATGTGGCTTGTAGTAAGCAATGACTCATAGTGTGGTTATTAAGAATAACTCTGTTTCATTCAAATCTGAAAAAGCATCAATATTACAAAAACAAAAGAATAAATGTTCATAGATACCACTGTAGTTTAGAATCTGTGCTTTTACACACATACACACACACACACACACACACACACACACACACACACATATATATATATATTTTCAAATATTCAATTATCCATGAACTCAGACTAATTCCTCCTTACTCCGGATTTTATCACCATCTGTGTCATTCCTCCTTTGCTTTTGTACATCTTATGATGGTAGCCATGTGCCATGCTTTCTGCCTTCCCTCCCAATTAAACTACAAGCTTTTTGAAGTTGCCTACAATTTATATTCATCTATTTATCTTGAGAAAAATCCTAATGTGTAATATATAAACCTATCAAAGTTAAGAGTTAGTGATGAATACAAGTGTATTGTTTTATGTGACATCTACATTAGATTGAATCCCATTGTCTGTGGAGAAATTTTATTTATTGAGTTACATCATTTGTATGAAATCAGGTTGCACTGTATACCAAGAAAGAAAACAAAGAACTTTTAATACATGGAACATGACTTTGTCAGCTATCTCTAGAAGATTCTGGATTCTATATATAAAAAAATGTGGATTGAATAAGTTCATATGTCAATATACAGAATATATACATATGTTATATCTACTTGTCTATCTCAAGAAACATTTTCCACTAAATAATGAAGGGAAATCTAAAGGAAAAACACTATTGTCTAAATATTTACAGTGCCCAAGTGGAAGTGAGTTTTGATGAGTGGGAGACATAGCTCAGTATAGTAAGAGAGAACAGCAGACCTTGGAATGTGGTTCTCAGGCCAAGAGAACCCTGACTTTGCAGCCCGGAGACATGAAGGTATTTCACAAAGGACCTGGCACCTTAGCATGATCTCTAAGGATGGCCAGTGTTTTCCAGGAGAATCTGAGGAGAAGGGAACTGTAAGCAGTGACAGTTGTGTGTGGAAAGGCATATCTAGACACTGGAAATTCCATCACTGCCTTTCGGTTGCTCAGGAGTGCACACCTTCCTTTCAGGAACCCAGAGTGAGTGAGAAGAGAGTAAGCCAGGTCGTTTTATAGGCTGACTATTTAAGAACACTAAGTTCTGGGTGCTAAAGGAATCATGTTAAGCTAGACTCGACCCAGAGAACATGAGCTAATGAAGAAGAGAAGATGGACAGGGATGGAAATGGTACTTAACCCGCCATCAGCTTCTTTAAAGGGTGGACAGTTATACTCATGTAGACTCATTGATTAGCTATAATGCTTCCAACTGCTCTGGGAAGAAAATTGACAGCAGGCACAAACTTTAGAGCATAGACAGCTTTTGTTTCCATCAGAAGAATTGAAAGGAAGGTGGACTACCCATTCTGGCCCCTCTGACATTTTATGGATGCCCAAGTGCAAGGAGTTTGTGTAACAATGCATTTTTCCTTCACTACAAACAATGAGCAAGGACTCATACAGTTATGAGATGTTCTGATATAAGAGAATATTAGGGAGTTAGATTTTAATATTTGAGTAATTTTGCTAGGAACTTACATATTACATATCCATTGATGCAACTCTAAAGCACTGGTATTGATAATTTTGTGTTCCTCTAATAGATTATTGGGAATAGTTTCAAAAAGTTTTATTACAGGGGTAGAGTTAAAATGATCATAATTGGGCTGCCTTATATTATGAGACATGAGATCATAGTGGAAGGTTAATGCATATTGAAAAAAATAAAACATGAGACAGTCCATTAAGAGTTGTCTTAAATCACATAGTGTAGTCTCAACTGTACATGCCAAATACAGAATTGTTGAAGTTACAGCTATATTAATGTTAAAATGCCCTGGGTATAGAGTTCTAAAATGAAAAGCCCAATCAGTGATGTGAAAGAAACCCAGATAATAAGGAATTCTTGGCCCCAAACTAATCTGTGTGCATGTTCTTAAATATTTTACTTCGTGCCCAACATGATTTTGATATTAGATATTTTCCCTTACCTTACATTTATTATTAACTTCTGTATCTTGGCTGAATGCTGAACATCTGAAGTTACCTAGTACCCCGGGAACCTGGGCAAGCTGTGTGATCACTTGGGTCACAGTTGCCTCCTCCCAAGTTATTGTGATCTGGTCTGCCTCTCTCAAAGGGGTGCTAGAGGGACCAAGTGATTCAGGGCTTTGCAAAGGGACAAGCCATTCCTGGTTTGAAGGGGACATCATGCTGGCTGTGCATCATCTATGCATTTGCACACATTAGATTTATGTATTAGCAAGCAAATCTGTCTTATCAAATAGACCCAGGATAGTTTATTTGTGGGGGGAGGGCAATGGAGGTAAAGTCTCCCCACAGCCGTGCATAAGTATCTTTACTCTGGCAAGTGGAGCTGCAGATGTGAACTGCTGGCATCCAACTCCCAAAACTTGCCTGGTGCCAATCAACGTATCATGAGCAACCGTTAGATGGCAGACTTATTTGTACAAGGATAACTCCCTAAATGTCAATCACAGGGGTTACTTTGGCATCTATTTCAGAGAAGGTCTGTTCTGTCCTGCTGCTGGTAGGCCTTTGTTTCAAATACTTTGGGACAGATTAGTTAAAAATATGGACTATATGTATAATTCTGTAGTTGCACAATAATACTCCAAAGTCTGAAGCCATCCAGGGCTGTCTTTTATTTATAATTTGTCTACATCTATACTGGGAAGAACAGCTCTGTAATAACCAAGACACGGCTTCCTGTGCTTCAAGTGTGATATCTGTGAAAATGCTTCTTGAGTAACAAAACTGTATTCTTCATTTCAGAACATGATGAGTGCCTCACAAACCAACACAATTGTGATGAAAATGCTTTGTGCTTTAACACGGTTGGAGGACACAACTGTGTTTGCAAGCCTGGATACACTGGGAATGGAACTACATGCAAAGGTAGGGAGCTGCTGTGGCAACTCCTCAATAATCACACGCAGGACTGCCCGTCTCTTCTCTCCCGTCCCTTTGCATCTCTCCTCTACACCTCATGGACAGGGTGTTGCATGAGTGTTTCAGAGTGTTGGTACATGGCTCATCACCCTCCCCTCAGGTCCCGCCTCCCTCCTTGACCATGTCAGCAGCTAACTAGCCAAACAGTTCAGTCTACCCTGCACTAATCTTTTGTGACCCCAGCCCCAGCATTGGCATCCTGTCTCTCTCTCTCCACACAGAGTCACAATCTGGGCATCTCTATCACAAGCTGTCCCATCTTTGAAACCATAGCCCTCTTCGCCCAGTTTCCTCTCCCTCTAATCTGCGAGCTCTGTTTTCTCTTTTAAAGCACTCAACCTTCTTTGAATCTTTTTATTCATTAGGTTGACCAGTTTTATTTTGTTTGGTGGCCCAAACATGAACATTTCATGATAGTGATTTTTCTGGACATGAGAGCTACTTCACATGTAACCTTGTGTTAATCTACCCTGAAATACCACCCTGTCTCTTTAGTTTCTGTCACCATGAGATTAATGTTACCTATGCACACTGGCTCTGTGTATGTTGTAGTTTCTTGCGTTTGCTGGTTTGTCAGTGCCAGTTGACAGCTCCCCTAAATGTCCACCTCCATTTAGTTGCCGTGGGTGGACATTCCAGGTGTAGTTCATTTCCATTTATTAATTAACTCTCTTTCCTCCAAGCCTTTTATCAGGTGACCTTATTCCCTTCTTCGCACTGGAAATGTTAAACTATGAAATCCTATATAGGATAGAATTTATATTCTTTAGTGTTAAATAATTTGTATGACGTAGATAATTCAGGCTCCGAAGCTGCTCGCTTCTCAAATATACGCTATCCTCTGCCTTGGCGTTCCATAGAGGAGACTTACTATGCTCATATGTCTGTAAGAAGAGAAGACTAGAGTCAGTGCAGTGTGGGTCATAAGGCCCACACTGTAGTGCCCTGTCTGTTCCATTGGTAGTCAAAATGTTGTTGACTTTCATAAAGAACCTCTACTCACTTCAGAGTCCATAACTCATGAGCATTTGCCTGGAAAAAGATACTCTAAACCCTTAGAAGTTCCTCCAAAACATCTGCTTTGGCTTTGCTAGCTTCAGTGCTTCTTTCTCCTATCTCTGCTTAATACTGATTCCTGTCTGATATGAAAATCAGGTCATGAAGTATAAGTAACTCAAGAAATTATAAGCAGATGCCAACAGAGTCACACTCACACATAGATGGAGGGACGTATCTAAGAAACTTTAAATTCCCTCTGGAAGTTAGGACTGCACGTTTTCTGAACAAAGACGCTTAATGTCCTACTGAGGAAGGGAAAGGAGTTAGACATGAAAGTGTAACTGGGACCTAAGTCCCTGGGCTCCGTGCTGCCATCAACAGGCTTCCAAGTCAGTTAAGGGATGTCTGGAAATGACCTGACCATTATGTATGATGTTTAAGCTCCCCTAAATGCCCATGAAGACATTTGCTATTATGTATGATGTTTAAGCTCCAAATGCATCTAAAAACCCTTACTGAGTCATGACTCTATTTTGTTTTGGTTTTCTTTGTCTATTTGTCTGTTGTTCTTTCTCTTCTTTTCTCCTCTTATTTGTGCAGAAGATAGAGAAAGACTTAAGGCCTAAAATCAACACAGCCTACATGGTTTTGGTTGACACCAGAGTTAGGAATTTCCCTCCTGCACCACCTTCAGAAAGCATAGCCAGCTCCTCAGATGAGCTAACACCTTCAAAGCTGTAGTTGAGCCCTTGACCCAGTGTCTGGCACAAGTTGCTGACCCACAGACCTGGTCACGAGAGCCATGAGGAAGCAGCCTTCGTGGGTCAGTGGGGAAACCGAGCTGGGAAGAGGAGCTCTCAAACTCTTCCACCTCCCTTGGTTTTCCTTGCTGCTGTTGCTCCTCTCTTCCTCACCTGTCAGAGGTAGCCTACACCAAGAAACCAAGTTCCCACCGCAGCTCTTTCCTTTCTAGGAGAAAGCTTGCCTGAGAAGCTTTTACTCAGCGTTTGATGCATCAGGCTTCACAAGGCCTCTGCCCTGACTTCTCCCTAGCAGGTGACTGCTATTTTCCCAGAATGCCACTGGAGTGAATGGTTCTTCACTGCAGTTGGTGAGTGTAAGTCAGCAGGCCAGCCCAGAACTTTTGGAAGGGTGAGAGACTTCTCTCATGTTTTAGCACTTTAGCCAGTGTGTAGTCAGCTCCGAACCTCAGGAGTCCATCACTTCTCTCTCCCCATCTCGTTCTCTAATGATTTGCTTCATCTAGAATGGCTACTTCCTTTAAATGTTTATTTTCAAGTGTGATTTTACAAGGGAATATAATATAAACTGCAATGCATTTCACATAGCGTGAGGTTACTGTGTTTTGATGTCTTCCAGGCAAGCTATTTCCCTACTATTAAAACACAGGTGTTGTTTCCAAACTCATATGGAGTTTGGAAACATTATCACATGTGTGCAAACTACTGTTTCATGATGAAATCACAGTATCCTTCATCCTTTGCTGTCATGTCTGGAAGGGGGTAGAGAAAAGCTGGGCATAGAGATTACAGAGCAGTTTACATACACCGTGGTGATAACCATGTGTCTGATACTGTTGTCCGATTTATTCATGTGTCTGGATTATTGTAGCTTTCTGCAACGATGGCTGTAGAAACGGAGGTGCCTGCATTGCTGCCAATGTGTGTGCGTGCCCACAGGGCTTCACTGGACCCAGCTGTGAGACAGGTAGGACTGTCATTTCACCCACAAATGTCTTTTTACCCTGACACATACAGTGACTCAGTAGGAAAACACTGCTTCAGGTTTCAAGAGCACTTTGAAACTGTGTTAATAAGGAAGTGCTGGGGGAGGGGGGGCTGGAGAAACATCAGTGATGCATGCTCACTGCCAGATGGCCTAAAGTCACTCTGAGGAGGTTTAGCAGCTTTTATCATGAGATACATATTGAGCTTTTCCAGAAAGATGCATGGGATCGCCCAGGATCTCAAGACTTAGTAATTCTTATTGCTCATTCAGAGACTATTTTTACTGGAAATGATGGCTATATTTAAGCACTGGGTTGAAGGGAATGGCTGTGTCTGACCCGAGGATACACTCCAGTCTGCATTTACACTTGAAATATTAAAATACGGCCCACTTTCATTCATTGTTATTTATTAGAAAATGTTCAAACCATTTATCCATGAGTTATTCATTTAAGTGCTTGCTGAATTTATTGTTTCTGAGACATGCTAATGGTAAAAACTTCAAAAAATTTTAAAGACTATGTGGTGTACATGCAGCTTATGACACCGAAATAACATGTTCTGTCAGAAGAAAAACATACATTAGCAGTCAAACCGAAGGGTTCCCAGTGGAAATCAGATGAATGGTGGTTTGGTTGCCATTAAGGAGTCTCATGGCAGATGACCTCAGAAACTGCCTTCTGTCCCAAGAGACGTCTACCACTGGCAACTGTAGTTGTAGGCTATGTCCCTCTCACAAGTCTTCCCACAGGAGCTGTCCTGTGTGCTGTGCCTCTTTTGCACTTACAGAGTCGTGTGCTTTAGTAAAACTACTGTCCAGTCAGCGTGTGAGGCAGACAGTGACCTGCTCTACTTGAGAAGTGGATATGTTGGTGTAAGATCCTGCTGGAGTGTGCAGGCTATACTCACCAAGTTCTTGCCTCCCTAGGTCACCTGTTTCAGATGAGCCTAGAAGGAATTGTTTTCAGTCTTCAGGGAGTAGACTCAGATCTCTGATTTGAAATAGTGACACTTTTATTCTTTTAAAGGCATCATTTCCTACATCTAAATCCCACAAATGTATTTTGTATATGAATCAAAGGTTTGGGTTTAGGTTAACCTTCTAACCATACAGCTTTTGAGCATCTAATTACCCCAGAATTTGCTGGATCAAAATCAGACACCACTGATGCAGTGGTTCTCCAGAATGTTTATCTGTGGATCCTTATTTCTCCACCACTATTTCCAGACATACAAAGGCACACTGTGAACTTCTCTACTTCCGTGCTTTGCTGATCAGATTTCCCAAGAATGACACTCTGTGCTAGTTCAGGTTAAAAGTAAATACTGGCTTTTTTGAGACCCTTCCCTGATGTGAGGGCAATAGTCTAGAACTTTGATGAATGAGGGCCAGTCCAAGATATCATCCATCTATTTAAAAGTCACATGATAAGGTGGCAAAATCTGTAATGGCATTGTACTAATTTAGCAGTGACATATTCAATACTGAAATAAAAATAGCCACCAGGGTATTTAGTTGTCTTCAGTTATCCCTGAACTTTGGGTCTATGTGCAGACAGTTCCAGGGTGTCTCTAAGTAGCTTTGTGTAGCAACCAAGGACTTTGAGCAGACAGAGGCTGGAAGCTAGCCCTGTGGTTTACCTGTAGCCTTGAGTCCCTATTGTCTGTGCCCTCGGATCCTGACCTCAATCGTCACAGTTTTCTCCTGAGGTAGTTATACTCTACATTGGGGTTTTGAAAGCCCAGCTTCCAAGTGATTTAGTTTTGTATATCCCTAAAGTCAGTTATCAGCTGCATCTCATCCCTAAAGTTGCTTCTCATCCCAGCTTCTTGCTTTCTAAGCAGTGCCTCCCATCTTTGGAAATATTAACTTCAGAGAGCCTAAACTGAACATACTATTCCTTATTGGACTAGGCTCTGTTCCATCTCATCGTGGCTGGTATTGTAGAAGGTGAGGGGTCTCCTCCAGTCTCCACTAAACATCCTAACACAAGGACCATCATATCACACCTATATTGTGTTTTCTACTCGTCATGTGATGTTTTATTGCACCCTATGATAAAGAGCATATTGTCTTATTTTATAATCAAAAAAGATTCTTAAAGAGTTGATTATCTCTGTCTCCTCACCTTATTTTAATTTGTAGAAACTAAACTCCACAGTCAGGGGGTATATCCCATTTTCTTTCATATACTTTAACTATAGTATAGTCCACATCTTGGTGGATATTCTGTAAGTAGAGGTGTAAATGGACTACCAATTCTGTGGTGGTATACTCACTTCCTTGATGGACCATTTTGCATGTTAGTTTAAAGAGGCCTTTAGAATCACCTGTCTATCCTTAAACATCTCAGGTGAGCATTCCTGGGTTTTTTTCCTTCATCTTGTCTTTTTTTTTTTTTTTTAACGCCATGCTGCCCGCTCCAGCATTTAGTGTCCTGCCATCTTTCATCAGATCTCTGTTTTTGCTGCGCTCACACCTTCACCTGCACCAGCCTAGGAAGGTCATTGGCATGTCGGTCCAACTGTACTGAGCATGGGATGGCGCAAACAATCCCCACCTTTGCTCATAAACAATCCTAGTGAGCAGGGCATTTACCAATTGCTATGATTGCACTTGAGAAGCTTCCCCTAGAAGTGTCTTCCCCCTTTTATTTAATCTGTTTCTGCATTGTGTCTTCGTAGAAATGGTGGAAGCGATTTACTAACTTCAAAATGGAGTTATGTGTGCATTCTTTATTTAGCTAAATTAATTTTTCATGGACTTCTTAGCCACTGTACAAAATCACCCACATGAAGAGCATAACTTCACTTTTAATTAAGCATCCAAATAGTCTCTGAGATGTTTGACTTGGATTTAGGAGGGTGACTACTCCTTGCATAACTCAGTACAATGTGTTAGAAATGTATGCGCCAAGATCTAACAGCTCCGCTGTTGCTTTTCTCTATTTATTACCCGTGGCTAAACCCCAGCAAACATGTATTTACTGATATGATTAATATGCAAAGCTGTCTTACAAAAAAAGTAAATCTTTCATAATGATTTAATACATAACACTAAAAGATCTGACAGTCTCCTACAAGCAACTACTTTCTTAGATGAAATTCAAATGTTTATGACTGGAAAAGAGTCAGTATTCAAATGGCAAATTTGAAAAGCTACAAATACAAAATGAAATATCAAAGAGGATGCCATATGTTTTGGTGATAAATGGCACCCTCATTCCTATGTGTAAAATGGTGAGTTTCTTACCCATAGATCAGAACATGTGATGAAATTTGAGTTATTTTAGTGAGTAGTTAAATAAACATAAGTTTAAGTTGCATTAGCTTTTTAATATACATAGTTTCAAACAGAAGAAATGAAGCAAAAGGCATATGAGTGTCAATTTACTTCAAAATAACTTCAAATGGATTAGAACTGATTGACTTTAAATTATACATTGTATATTAATATGTATTAGCAATTATAGAACTGGTACTAGGTAGATAGTAAAAATCTTTTTTAGTATATGATTATATCCTGGTAGAAATATGTATAGCAAGCATTGTTGGTGTTAATCAGTGATAAGGTTGAATCATATATTGCATATATTCATAATCTTATAATTTTATAATTCTTACCTTATAAGGTGAATCTTTCAAAAGCTTGTATCAGTTTGTATCACTTTACATGGGAAGGCTAAAACATTAAAAAAAAACAAGAGAAAATCTGGAAAACATACATTTTAATTTTTTTTTTTACTTTTACTTAGCAAAATTACATATGGTGGAATTGTATTACCCCCAAATTCCATAAGATTATAAAAAATGGGGACAGTGTGATGCATTAGTCAATCAGTTGTGTTTCCTGTATGAAGATCTGGGTTCTGTCCTGCCTTCCCTGGAGCTGGAGCAAGGGCAACAGAAGTCATCTCACCAAAACCTTCCAGCTGTAGCACTTACATGCATGAACTTGGGTACTTAAACCTACCCACTCTTTATGTAGCAGTCCTTGGACTCCGTAATGTTATGCTATGTTATGTTGTTATGCTGTGCTACGCTATGCTGTGCTGTGCTGTGCTGTGCTGTGCTGTGCTGTGCTATGCTATGTTATGTGGAAGTGTAGTCTTCCTCGAAGCATTTCACCCAGGGTTCAAGAACATGAAAGTGAAAGCCAGAGACACTTCAGCTCAAGTGCCAGCTCTTTCACCGACCTGCCGTGTGATTGTTTTCATGATACGTCACTATTCTGTGCCTTAATTTATGCAGAACAATACTACCTTCCACCTTACTCTAGAGATTAATGGCATCAGGCAAGGCAGCATGTTATTTAGGATTTGACAAGTGCTGCTTGCTTGGTATTTGATAGGATTATTGAGACTTTGGCACACCCCTGAGTTATCTGGATGCCCAGGAATGCTGTCAGAGAAATTTTGTTTTCTTTTTTCATTCATAAATAGCTTTGGTGTAGTTTCACTATAGTTTGGTAGTTTAAAATATTTGATTCTGGAATTTCAAGCCTTTCAAGAAAATTAGTTCAAATGGAAATCTTTCGATCTTAATCTTTATGAAAATGTAAATGCTATTCGGTTTTCTTTAAAGTAATTAGATTACACATAGTGTTGCATGTCTGTAATCCCAGTATTTGAGAGGCTAAGGCAGAGGATTAATGTGAGCTTGAGGCCACACTGAGCTACTTCACAAGCCAATTGACCCAGGACTACAGAACAAAACTGTTTCAAAATAACTCTAAAAATGTAGTTCTCAGTGTCCAAGGTCAATGTCATTCTTCCAAGTTCTTCAGATTAATTAGAAAAAGAAAATCCTGCTCACTCTTTTTCAGTATTAGTCATATATAATAGATAAAAGGTGTGATGGGGACATTTTTTATACTCTTACTATAAGGCCTGCCTAATTAGCACTAGAAATGAGGACACTCTTATGAGTCTAATGCAAGGGAGAAAACGCTTTCTAGCTGGTACAGAGCCGCTCTTCAAGAAAATAGGACAAATGGAGCTCTTTGAAAATATCAAAATATTTTCACTTTTATTTTTAAAAATGTTGATTTTTTTGGATATTTTATCTATTCTTAAGAATTTCACAATATACATCTGATCCCATATTTTCTTTCCTCCAAGTCATCTCAAATCTTCCCCCTCTTCCAACTATCACCTGATTTCATGTTCTTTCTCTCTCTTAAGCCACTAAACCAATCCTCACAAAATAAATAAAGGAAACAACAGGCAGCCTGATTTGTGTTGGCCCACTACTCATGGGATGGCCTGTCCTGGAGTGTGGTGATATACCCAGTATAGGAGAAAATGCATTCCCCACCCCCACCCCTGTGCCCTTACCAATTGCACATAGGCTCCTGGCTAGGGGAACTTTGTGTCCACCTCCCCTTCTCATGCTGGGATTTGATCTGTTTCCAGATTGTACAGGCCCTGCACATGCTGCCACTGTCTCTGAGTTCATATTCACATCTGCCCTGTTATGTCTGGAAAATGCTGCATTATATTTCCTTAGAGCTGGCCCTCCAGCTCTGGGGCTAGAGTTTCCAAGCGGCTCTTGGCAAGTGGAAAAGGCGATGGGGAAATGTTTTCTTGGAGATGAAAGTTTTAGAGGAGACAGAGGCACGGCTGCTGAACCAACCCTTGCTGTTTGCTTATTGGGTGGGAAAAATGAGAAAATGGACACGTGACGTGTGGAAGGTAGCCTTAGATATGTGAAGAGCTGAGACGGTGTGCGGGTCTAGGAGTCACTGGATCAAAGGTGGTTTAACAGGAAGGAAAGATCTGTCCCAAACATTAAGCGATCTGATCATAAGAACTACCTATGGAAAGGAGTGGGCCAGCTGGATTGGTCCAGCAGAGCGTGGATGACTGGACACCATTTGTTTCTTGTGAGGTCCTGGGTTTCTGAATGTCTCATTCATAGTATTGACTGCTGCAGAGTTCCCCTCTGAGCACACTGCCCAGAGGCCTCAGGGGGTGGGCGGCTGTCACGTCCATGTGCAAACCCTCCAACTACCAACTGTGTGTGCAGACTGGGGCAAATTACATAAGAGGGTTAATAGTTTCCCCTTCTAGACTGAGAAGTGAATGGCTTAATAACAATTACGACAATGGTAAGTGTTCCTTGTTACTGCAGCCTTACCTGTAATCCCTATAACGACTAACTAAAGCAGTTATTTGCAGGTGGGGGAGCTGACTAGTACACCAACTAGTACTTTGCTTTGGTCTCTGTAAGGCCAGTGGAGGAGGGAAGTAAGAATCATGTCCAGGGTGCTCCTGCTGCACCATAAGATGGCAGAAGCCCCTCACAGCAGCAGCTAGCGTTGCGGAATGAATGTGTGCACCAGTTTCTCTATATTTAACAGTCATTAAGCTCCTGCACATACCCAGCATGACCGGAAGTTTGTAAAGACGCAAGAAGTAAATACGGTATCTTTCTTTGAAGCTTTGTACTCTGTCCGTCTGACTGCACAGGGGAGCATTTTATTCAAACGACAGGGAGAAGACAGGTGGCTCCAAAGCAATACCCCATACCTTTGAAGTGCCTGTCAACCACACATTGTGTCTGGCATGATAACTCCAGGGGAAACTGGAAAAGGGCTCTCAAAGAGTTCTGCACAGCAAGCATCATTCACAGGAAACTTCCAGATGGCTTCCTGCTGCTGGAGTCCAGGAGGCAAGCCTATAGCTGACTAGATGTATAGAGAGAGCCCAAGAGATTTCCATAGTCAGTTTTCTCAGTATCCACGTCTAAACATTAGTATATTAAGACTGAGTAAGAATGAAGTTCACCTTGTGGGTCAATCACAATAAGTGAAGGAACTTAGGTCCTGGTTGGCTCAGACTCTGATGTGTCCCTGGCTTAGAAAGTTCTCTTTGCCTTTATGCAAAATGCTCTCTCACTTATGGAATTTTATTTCTTCAGATTTTAAAAGACTCAATTCCAGTCTTACAAACAACCTAGATCTTCTCCTTTTTGTGAACAGCCACTTATATTTTTACTGGTTGTTACGTTTTAAACTATTTAATTCAACAAAAGTAAAATAATTGATTATAACTTGGATTTTGGCTTGAAGATCAATTAATGGAACATGAAACATTAACTATGTATTATCGTTGTAGTTGTTATTTATTATTATTATTATTATTGTTATTATTATTACTATAGTCATGACCATTAGTAATAAAATCAGTTAACTTAAAACCCATGTGCCTGTGACCTATTCCTTAGTGGGCAAGGATTAAGAGTTCAATGTGTATTATAAGATGCTAAAACCTTCACTCAACGACTGAAGAGAAGGACTCTCCATAAAGCTTACAACTGAATTACAAGTGGTGGGAAGTGGATCTCCTTAAGCAGAACACTACACTGAGTGAGCGCTGACACCAGCTGCCTAATTAGCAGCATGAACGACTGCTGTTAGCTTTTCCAGGAACTGTTAGCTTATCTAGGGTTATGATGAGGAAGATTGTTAGATTTTTATATGTAATGAATATTCACAGAACTGATCACATCTTCATGAGATTTACATTCCTGTAAAGAGAACAAGATGAAGAGACATCCCTCAGTGTCTGCACTTGCTCTAGTTGTTGGCTTTAGACCATCCCCTTACTTCAAATTTAATTTTTTAAAATTCATTTTACATCCCAATTGCTGCCTTTTCCTCCCAAACCTCCCCACGCACAGTCCCTCCCTCCATACTCCCTCCCCTTCTTCTCTGAGAGAGTAGACTCCCTCTTACCCTCCCCCCACCCACATACATCAAGTCTCTCCAGGGCTAGGTGCATCCTCTCCCACTGAGGCCAGACAAGGCAGCCCAGTTAGGGGACCATATTCCACAAACAGGCAACAGCTTTAGGGACAGCCCTCACTCCAGTTTTTGGGGGATTCACATAAAGACTGAGCTGAACATATGCTACATATGTGTGTGGGTATAGCCTGTGTGGGTATAGTATGTTGGTGGTTCAGTCTCTAAGAGCCCCCAAGTGTCCAGGTTAGTTGACTCTGTTGGTCTTCCTATGGAGTTCCTATCCCCTTTGTGGCTCTCAATTCTCCACATATAACTTCTTACTAAACGCTATCTGTGTTCATATTTCTTGGACTTTTTTACAGTGTTTTATGTTGTTAACCACTACCTTATATATATAGTAGGGTCTTTCCATTCCTTCTCACTTTTAGAAACAAAAGCTAAAGTCAGTGAATTGCTGCTCAAGGTCACAAAGTTATTGAGTTCAACAGCCAGGAGTTCAGGGCAGGCATGCATACATTCCAAGCCTGTGTCCTTGCTCTGGAGGAGCATGCACACGGTCGTCCTTCTTCTTCTTCTTCTTCTTCTTCTTCTTCTTCTTCTTCTTCTTCTTCTTCTTCTTCTTCTTCTTCTTCTTCTTCTTCTTCTTCTTCTTCTTCTTCTTCTTCTTCTTCTTCTTCTTCCTC